>JAQFZQ010001720.1:0-17597 GCA_034696005.1 Glomeris marginata
CAAAAACCGTTATGTCTATGCAAAGTTGTGCATGTTTAGCTTCATTGGAGGTTTCGTCTTTTAGTTAATATAGGATGTTTAATATTAATGCCAATGTGATTTATTATGGGTAGAGAGGGATTGAAATAGGAAGTGTATAGTTGTCTCAGGATAAGCGTGGTCTCCAGGCAGGAACTGGGTCGTGGAGACAAGGCTTTGGGATTTGAGTTTTTAGAGGGTTGGTTGCACAGTTAACAGTTAACTGTGCAACACTTGAAGGTCGCATTTAGCATTTGCGATTTTTAGTGGTTGACGGCCAAAGGCGATGATGGTTCACACTTTGAAAACGTCTCAAAAGTTAAATGGCCGGTCGATGACCGCTACTTATTTTCATTTTCAATCTCTATTTATTATATTATGTAATATAGTAGGACTTTACTAAAAACAAGAAGGGATTAACAGTGGTTTTAATTGTTACCGTTACACCCCTTTTAATTTTAATTAATTTCCCAGTGGAAAAATTCTGCAAAATTGTGCACACAAAATGACTCATTTTCATACAAAGACATTTATATACAGAAACGTATTATGCACTGCAGAAGTTTTATACCAAGTTCTATGGAGTAAAATATGCGTAATATTCAATACAAATCTATTGCAAAAGTTTTATGCAGTAGAATATATGTACAGTGCACAATTTTATGCAGTAAAATGTATGTACAGTACAAAGTTATATGCAGAAATATATTATGCACAATATGATACAGAACTTCTGCAAATGTTTTAAATACGTTTTTATGCAGGAAAATATGTAAAGTTTGTTGTAGACAAATATTATGCTCAATACAACTATTGCAATGTCTTATGCGGTAAAATATACAAAGTTTTATCGGTTTTATGCAGTAAAATATACAAAGATTTATTCAGTAAAATATACAAAAATTTATTCAGTAAAATATGCAAAATTGTGTACATTGTACAAATTTTTGCACCTTTGCCAATTGAAAATATATGGGTCACATAGCAAGAGATTGTATATACATAAATTATTCATAATTTGTCGCAACTTGGCATATTTTAAACTGCCCATTCCAATAAACATAATATTTTTCATGCATTTAAGAAAACCTGGAAAACTCGGGGAAAATGTTAATCAGTAATTTGTAAGGACCATGATGAAAGTGGAGGGTTAATAATAGGACATGGTTTACCAACGGCCCCTCGCAGTGGAAAAATTCAGAAGGAGGAAACTGTAGTTTCTTTGTGCACTTGTCCATCAAGTTGTTTTTTCGTTTTGTGGCTGTTGCTTTCAACAGTTTGCACACACACCACAACCCAATATAATTGTGTAAACAAGACGATGGAGGACAAGAGAAGAGAACAAAATCCAACTTGTAACTGAATTTAAACTCTCCTTTTTCTTTTTTCCTTCTCTCAGGAGTTCCAGCAGTTTGCGAGAATGAAGGTGAACAAGTGATGCATTCTCTGGTTGCTGGTGACCCTTGCATCAAATGTTTCTGCAGGGTATGTACCCTATTAAAAATACGTATTGCAGACTTTACACAGACTTCTGCACGTTGAGCAGACCAAACAATTTATTTAACTGTATTTTATGTTTAATAAATAGGCAACGTTTTAATTGGCCCTTGTTTTCATTTGTATTTCAGCATCATGTAATAGCTTGCGAAAAGGGAATATGCCCAAACACTCAAGGATGTTACGCAATACTCAACGAAGAGAAACAACGTTGTTGCGACGTTTGCAAAGGTAGAAATTATACTACATTATAAAAGATTGCAGTTATAATTCAATTACAAATAATATACAGGTATATTTTGCGATATTAAAGGCGAACTGACAATGTTTTGTAACATACCCTGGAAAGTGTGTAATTCTATAGAATTGATGCCAATAAAACGATTGGCGCAAACAAAACTTTCATTAAACATTTTTACCAAAAGTTACGAGTGGTTAAAGAGGGCGTCACGGAAGGACGGTGTCGCCGCGCTGGTGTCACAGTGTCCTGTTTTTTGAAAAATTTGAATTTTCAGCCAATGAGGCCAAGCACCTCTGCAGTTTCAACCAATGGCAGAGCTTATCAATGGCGCTCCAATGTACGTATCACAATATACACACCACAGACGTGAAACTAAATAATTCATATCTTTGGAAATAATGCTTCAAATGGCCTCAAATTTTCAGACAATGTTCCTAAATTAGCGGCAATCAAAATGCTAGTTTTTTCAGGGTATGTTGCAAAACCTTGTCAGTTCACCTTTAATTACGTATTTTGAAAATTAATTTTAAAATTAAAGGTTGTCTTCACAACGGTACGCGGTACGAAAGCGGCGAACGGTGGAACCATCCGCAAGATCCTTGCGTCAACTTCCAATGCCAGGTAGATAATTGATTGGTGTTCAATTATGTAATTTCAAAGGAAACATAAAGGGGGACAAGTCTTTTGTAAGGGAGTGTTTGTAATGGAAGCCACTATAAAGGTAGAGAGATATTCCTTCCGTTGTAATAAGTTGGGCACATTCAATTTGAACACAGTGTGACGAATATATTGTGACGAAATGAGTATGACAGAAATACTGTGACAGGTCGAAATTATTATGTAGTACTACATGGTGAAGTAGCATGTGACGAAATGAACTGTGGCCTTACATCTGTCTGGATGTCCTTAAAATATGCATACGCATGCATGATGACATAAGAGTGGGCGTGGCACACGTCATTCATGTTGATTGAGGGTTGACAAGTGACGTAAGACCGTCTGTCACCGTAGCTTAGCACTCGATCGTTCAAACATTGTATTTTTACGCTGATGTTTATTTCTTTCCAACTTGGAAATTTAAATAGCAATTTCAAGGGAAACATAACCATAAATAGAAGAATAGCTACTATAACAAGCGAACAAGCAATAAATAGTAAATAAATACACGTTTCTGAAAAGTGTTTCTCACTTTCAATATACTATGCCAGATGCGCAACGTAAAAAGTTTGCGAGTGACGGCAACTTGGAAAGTTTATAACAAAAGTCTAGTCATGTATATATGCAATACATACATAATTTTAAAATATGGAGGCTGCAACGAGGCAAATCATGCAATCCGATTGGCTGAAGTTTGTTCAATGGTTTTGTTGCATTCATTTTATTTTTAAGTTTGATGGATTGAGTTTGGGACGATGCCACTGCAGAAATCCACCAATAAATTGAACAACCTGTGCTTTGTGTTTGAGAAAATACTTCAGATATCTGCATGATGATTGCATTTACTTGAGCTGAAACTCTAATAAATCAATTTACATTAATATGCAAAAAATAGTTTTTTATAAATATGCGGTTCAATCGTTTACATATTTTTTTTAAAAAGGAGAGTGGTTTCTTGTAAATTAGCGTGCTTATATATTGACATTGCCCTGATGGTGACAGTACAATATACTGTTGGAACATGTGACTATGTAGGCTGGTATCGTGACCACATCCCTGACCAGATGCCACGCCGCTTGCCACAATCCACTGCCCGCGAGACGCGGAGAGTGTTGCCCGTACTGCCAAGGTGAGTTGTACAGCTTACCGGTGATGTCCAAACCTAAACCTAAACACTTGCTTGCGGTCGTTGGCAGGATGTCGATTCAAGGGTACGGACTTCCTGGACGGCGATCAACTGGTCCTGGAGGATGACCGCTGCGTCAAGTGCCAATGCGAGGTATGGAAGTTGAAATGTGTTTTCGAGTCGATGATGGTTAGCTATACAAGAGCGTGGTTGGTTTTGGTGGTGTACGCGGCAGGGTGGCGACATGGTGTGCGAGAAGAGAGCGTGCCCCGTACTTTCCTGTCCGGCGTCGAAGATGGTGCACAAGCCGACTTCGTGTTGCCCAGAGTGTATAGGTGAGTGATCTTGATATTTAGAGCTGAACAAAAAGTCTGAAGCTATTGGAAATATCTTTAAGTATTATGATTAATTGCATGAGAAACCAATTGGTTTCTTCCAGGCACACGTAAAGTGTACGACCTGAAGGGCCGCTGTTTACTGGGTATGAAGATTTACGCCAATGGCGACAACTACTCCGTGGATGCTTGCACTCGCTGCTCGTGCAACGTGAGTGTCCCATTCTCAATTGTTAGGGTCTGGAACTCCATAACCTGCTAACTTGTCATAGTATTCACCTCCTGGAAATTTTAACTAAACACTGGAAAACTGAGGGAAAATGGTAATCACAGTTTGGTATGAACCATGTGGTGGTGACATTTTTCAGGGGTCTACTTCAGTGTGCCAAAGAGAATCTTGCCCACCTCTGCAGTGCGCGGTCAATCTGCAGACCACGGAGGCTGGCCGCTGTTGCCCCAGGTGCCAAATAGCCGAAGCGGTGTCTTCGTGCGTGTCCGGTGGTAAAAAACACAAGGTTCGTTATTGGAAGTTGGATGTTGTTGGGTAATTTCAAAATACCAGTGAAGAATTCGGGCGTAATGTTATAGGAAGGAGACGTTTGGAAGCTGGATGCGTGTACGCTGTGCGAGTGCCATGGCGGACAGGTGCGTTGCGCGCTGGAGCAGTGCACCCGCAACGTCACGTGTCCTGAAGGTTATCACCCGGATACGGTGGCTGGGGAATGCTGCCAAGGCTGCGTTGAAGGTGCTTTTATAAGCATTATGTTATTGCGTATATCGTTGAACGCGGAAGGCTGATCGTTTGCGCGCGCAGATGATGCCGCGTGCGTTGTTCATCACGAACCTCGATTCCGTACTTTCGACGGAAGAGCCTTCAACTTCCAGGGTTCTTGCAAGTACTTGCTGGCCGAGGACTGCGTCGGAGGAACTTTCTCGTTGCGGGTGCGCAACGACGCCACGTCCCGTTCCTTCTCGTGGACCAAGTCCGTTTTCCTCAAGGTGAGCGAGTGTCTTCGTCGAACATCGGTCCGTTCAACCGAATACGGTGTAACTAATGAAGTTTACTTCTGTTTTTAAAGCTGAACGATACGAAATTGGTGCTTCTGCCCAACGCGAAGGTTAAAGTTGACGGCGAACCGGCCAAGGATCCGTTCGTGAAGCCGGGCGTGCTGTCGGTGACCAAGATCGGTTCCAGTGTGAAGGTTCAAACGGAATTAGGTAAATTTCAATATAACAGGGTTCATACCACTCAGTGGAACCTGGGAAAGTCAGGGAATTTGCAACAATTTTGCCAAAACTTGGAAAACTAAGGGAAATTGATATGCAATTTGAATGTGTTTTATGTTAAAAGTATTTAGAAAAACGGTTGTAGTAATAAAATCAGTTTACCCTAAATAGAATATGATCTGGAAATTTTGTATAAGCACTCTGGAAGACCTGGGAACTCAGTAGACTTTTTTCTTTGTCTTGTGAAGTTGACTGCGATTACAGATTACTTCGTGTACAGTAAACAATAATTGTAACCAAACCTGAGTTGACTGTAAAAGAAGGTTTTTACTTTAGTTTGTCTTTGAAATGCTTTTGTGGTTAAATACATTTGTGCTGAAGTACATTTTTGTTTGTTTAATTGAATGTTTATTACACATTGAACCTCGCTTACAGTCAACTCGAAGGGATAGGATTGTTTTGGTTTCGTATAGCCGAAGTTTCTTGTAGAAGAGCCTCTCTTATAAGACACTTATTTGATTTTTATGACAAAGTTTCTACAAGTCAAGGTCCACTCCATTGTATTTCTCAAGCAATTTACCCTTCAGTTGACAATATCAGAGGTCCCAAAACCGGTTTTCGGGGAAAATCAGTTGCTAGTAACAAAGGTTCCATTATGCAAGTTTACTGAAAGCGAGGTAGCCTAATTTGTATTGAAAATCCTATTCTGATGGCGGGACCTTGGGTTTGTCGACAACAGTCGATGTTTGCCAATATCCGAGTTGATTATAAGCGAGGTTCATTGTACGTAGTTGAATTGCACGCAGTTGCGATAGGTACTAAGTTGTTTGCACTGAAAAATGCAGGGATAACGGTGACCTGGCGTGACAACGGACTGCTGGAGTTGACGGTGCCACCTTCGTTCAAGGACCGTCTTTGCGGTCTTTGCGGCAACTACAACCTCAACTCGACGGACGACTTCCAGTCCCGACGCGACGGCTTGGTGAACGATGCCGCGGCGTTCGGTCGCTCTTGGAGAGTGGGAGGAAAACGTTACTGCGGTCGGTCCCGGGGTGCGAAGAAGGTGAAGAAGACGGAACTTAATAGTAAGAAACCTACGTCAGAGCCAAAACCAAAGTGGAAGAAAGCCAGCGTTAAAAAGAGACCTGGAGTGGTGAAGGTGAAGTGCGCGTACGACAAGGTGTGCAAAGCAATCAAGGGCCCGGTCTTCGAAGCTTGCCGCAACAAAGTGGACCCCAACAGTTATTTCAGGTGCGTCATGTGTCCGTAAAACTCGTACCACTCATGGAAACCTGGAAAACTCGGGGAATTTTGATTTTAGCCATAAAAATTCACTGAAAACGAAGGGAATTCGCTGAAATTTTGACAAACTCAAGGAAATTTGATATATTATGTAGTTAAATAGTATATAATATGAAGTCTTTTTGGTCACGTGTGTAGGGCGTGTCTGGTGAACGTTTGTGGTTGTTCTCCGACCAAGAACTGCTTCTGCCGGACCCTGGAGTTGTACGCTCACCAGTGTTCTCGTGCCGGTGTACATTTGCACTCTTGGAGGAATGCAACCGACTGCGTTGGTAAGCCACATTTATGTTTAGTACTGCATTCAGCCCCCGCTTTAGCAGCCTTCATTATAAGAGCATGAATCGCCTCTTATTTATACTGACAGGGTGCCCAAGAAAAAAAGTTATGCACAATTAATTACAATTCGTACAATATTTTGTGTACCAATTATGACTTTATACCACTCTTAGTTGTACATATGAAAATGTGCTTTTCATTTGCTCAGGGCACAGACAAGGGCATCTGCCTTTATCCGGAAGTTCCCGACCTCGTGGACCACGCGGACCCGGACACCGACACCGTGATCCCGCGAACCGCTTGCCGTTGCGCGCCGCGTCCAAAAGGACCAAGTTGCCCGGATCGAGAAGGAACACGTCGACTTTGGATTCGGTGCTGTTACTAGAGTGAACAGTGAGCAGTGACAAAGAGTGACTGTGTCCATTTTTCTTTTGTACGTGGGACGAGTGACGAAAGAGCCGGGACGAGCCGAAGGTAAGTTCCCTCAGCTCGCGCGCGGCGGAGAGTTAGTCGTTGTTACCTTTCCTCCTCGTTGTTCTTAATTTTCAGTTGTTATTTGGTTATTTGCAAACAAAATGGCCACAAAACGGTCGCATAATAAGTTGCACGAGTGATCGCGGTGCTCTCGCTTCGCGGGACATCGCGGAAGTAAGTGGCCGAAGAGCGCTGAGCGCTTCGACGCCGTCTGGTGTTCAAACACGATGATGGTGTCCACACATGTCTGTCATTGTAATTCGTTGTAGTTTCATATGGGCACAATAGTATTGACGATGAAGGAAAACTTAACGGAGAGAATGCGATTGCCGCGAGAACTTTTTCAAAAACGATCCGTTTTAAACCGTGTGTGAAATTTATTTTGTGTTTGTGCCAAGGCTGTAAGCACTTGTAAAACTTATTTCTTATTCCTCATTTATTTGCCAAAAAAAAGAGGGAATGTGACGTCATGAATGTCATTCTCGTGATTAAACTTTATGCTCAGATTTATATTTGATTTGTCTAAAATGTATTTCATTGAAGACTCACATTGATTTAACTCCACCCTTAACGTATTCAGTTATTGTTTATAGTCAGTGAGACAAAAATTAGTATAACTTTTGGGGGCTATCCGTAATTTATGTACACAGTTCTGGCCAATTAATTTAACCCTTGTACTTTGAATTTGAAGGTAGACAAGAATTTCACATTTAAATCGAACGAGAATTAATAGTTTTATTGTTTATTTATTTACAATTTTTTCCAATATGCGATTCATTTTCTTGTTTTAGAGTCCATGAATTTATATATACAGTAGACAAAATAATTGGTGAAAAAACTCGGTGATAGTGACCTTCAATAGTCTGATTCAGCTGATTTGCATAAATGATAGTTCATTTCATGGGAGGTCATATCTTGGTCATATGTTATAAATTACAGGTTTTTGGTCTATATTAATTTCCTTTCAACGTTTTATAATGAAACCAGATTGAAATATAGAAGTGAAAACTGGGGAAAATATTGTAATGTAACGTTTGGTAATTATTTCAATTAATTTATAATGGTACTACGTTGGTACTACTAAAAATTAGTGTTGCGCAAACTGCAATTTTAATTAGAGTGACATCATTTATGAACGCCCCCTCTGCGATTGAAGTTCAAAAGATGACGGACAGAGCAAGTTCGCGCTCTTCGCTAACAACACTTCTGCAATATTTTAGCGACTGCAAACATCTTCATCCATCGGTTGCTAATGTGTTTCTGGTAACAAACGGTGAGTTGAATCAATTTTCACATCTTTTACGTTATATTTAGTTGATATTTATAACGATTATTGTTCGCCGATATACGCTATCTAATTACGACGCAATTAATAATTCCGTAATTCCCGATGCAGATTTATTTTAAGGAATTGTATATCGGCTAGTTTAGGGTCAGAGTGTAAACGATTAACCAAAGAATAGTTTTTATTCACGACCGCAGCGTAGAAAATTGTTTGTATTTTAAGGCCTATTTGTCCGTCGCTGTCGACAGCCGGAAGTCGAATGTGGTAGTTGACAATTTAGACTACAGGGGCGACACTGAGCTTCGCGCTTCGATGTGACGTCATCCCGCTTGTGGGGGCGCTTGTTATTCGTTTATTAGGGCATGTTATCGAATTAATGAAGTCGGTAGATTATCATCGAGGTCCCAGTCACGACGTCATTCATTGCATATGCATTCCCTTAGGAAATAAAACGCGTTCCAGCAGCCACGTGACATTTCCACGTAAGAAAAGAAAAAAAATGACCGCCATGTTAGGGGTCAATCGTTCTGCCTTGATTGGTGCAGATTTGACACGCCTATTAACTTTTGTGCTCCGAGAAGCTTGACCACTAAAGCCTAGTACTCAGTTCACATTTTTCACTAGTGAACAGCGAATATGATGTGCCAACAGTGCCATAACACGTTCACTAAACATTTTTCACCCTCTACATTTTTCTTCACATGAGTGAAATATGTCGCGTTTGTTGGCATTGTTGGCCCACCATATTCGCTCTTCACTAGTGAAAAATGTGAACTGAGTACTAGGCTTAAGATAACAATTAGCTTATTGCAGACATACTGCAAAGTTTCTGCGTTTATGCTGCGCATAGCTATCTCATATATTTGATATTATATATTGAAAAATATTTATAGATATATTGATTACTTTCCTTGGAAAACGTCGTCGTATATGCAGATGTTCTGCATGAACGTTGTGGGAAACGGACCATTTTTACGTGAGATTTTGTTGTTTTAGTGAACCTTGGAGTTTATTTATATCATTGTTTATATTATGTCTGGCAAGTTAATATGGGAAATAATGCGACCTCTGGTGTTTTTATTTCAAAACGTATTAATTTTAATCGTTATTTTATTGTTACAAAAATGTCCGATTTATCAATATTTAAAAGTAATTTTGGCCACACTTTTAACGTTTATAATCCATAATCTATGTATTGTCAGTAATCGAATATCCCTATTCGTCCAAGGAATATCCAACGCAATCTTTTGTAATTAATTTTTGTAATGAAGCGCCACCTGGTGATGGGAAGTGAGAAACACGCTCCATCGCGATTCTCGCTACAGAATGTTAATCGTAATGAAACGTTCGTTTTCCGTCATTTAATTTCGTTTTTATTTCACCTGTCTCTGTGTAAATTACAACAAGGATATAAACGATTAGATTAATGAAATCGCGCTAATCGCTCGGTGATAATCGATGGTTCGTTTTCTCAGGTTGGCCGCGGGAGGGCGCCGCCGCCGCCGAGAGAACGCGGCTCGGGATTGGCGTTGCGTTTGGCACGCCTACTACGGGCCGGCCCCGCCTTCCGCCCGCGCGACGCACGATTTGCGAGATGAGCGAGCGCGTCTTTCGCGTTTCGCTTTTCGTCCAAAGCCATCCTCTCGCAACATGTTGGCCGACCGTCGATCGTCATCGTGCGGCCCGCTGCACTCGCAAGCTGACAACGTTTGAAAACGACAGCATCGACATGGCAAGGTACGAGATCGTTTTTCGAAATCGGTGCACTAGGGCAGGTGTCTGCGTTCCTCTCGTCTGCCGCAGCGCCGCCTGGCGATCGTCTCTGGCAACGTGCGGCTAATTAAATCCCACAAATGAGATTACGTGATTTGATTTTTTTGTGCAGGTAGTACGCAATTTAAAGTGTACTGCTATATATACTTAGCTTGAAAGGGGGGCTAAATATAGAGTGGGGGCGAAGGTACGTATTTATATCCTTGTCTGGACCGTTACCCCCCTTCTCAACCCCCCTTTTCTTGGCAGATTGACTCGCGATTCAATGCGTCCAAACTTTTTCCCCGACGACAAAAGGGGGTAGTAGACTCCCCTCCCCTTCTTGCCCCTCCTCCCCTCACCCTTATCCCCTCCCCCTCCTCCTTCACCTTGTAACTTGTCAAAGCATGAAGAAGGGTAATCATAATGAAACGCATACCCATGCCCAAACTACAGGCTTCGTTGAGGTATAGAAGTGAAAGCGCCACCTGGCCACCGGTCCAATCAAAATCCTTGAAAAATACTTGCATAATATAAGTGCAAAGTGAAACCTTGGGTGAAGGTTATGTATAAAATCTAAACTTAGTTATTCTACTTGAATTGTTTGGTTCCTTCATTCATTGGTTACTTGTTGGGACCAAATATACCCAAATGAAAGAGGGTAATTGAGGTAGACTTGAAAAAGCGCCACCTGGCCATCGGTTTAATCAAAATGCAAAACAATGTATAAATGCAGCATAATTATGTTTATTCTGATTGGTTCCTTGTTGTGGTAGTATCTCTAGAACGTTGAATGGACGTTGTAGATTAATTACACAACTTATATCAGTGGGTGTAAACCAAGGTGTAAACGGTGTAATTGATGGGGAGATAAGGTGTAATGCAGGTGTTACTGCAACTTTGACAAATGTAAAAGCACAACTTTAAGTTATTCTGCATTAAACTTTTATTTATTCCGCTTCATTCATTCCAATTGTTGGGACAAAACTTTGAATGGACGTTGTAAATAAGTTGTAAATTGGTTGCAAATTTTAAAATACAATGTATAATGGACGTTGCTGCAACGTTGACAATGTTGAAGGCTTATTTCCAGCTACTGTGGGACATGAGGAACCAAGGTGGGTGGAGGAACGAGTGGTTCACTTCCGGGACACGACTGCTTCTTCTGCTTCTGCTCTTGGTTGGGATGGGTGGGGTCGGATGAGAGTCCTCTGGCGGCATTTTTTCTCAATACTATTAGATGAAAGGGGGGCTCCAGGTGCGTTAGGGGGGTCTTATACTCTTTTTTTTCTCTCTCCTTTCCTTCTTCTTTTGGAGAAGATGTGTTTAAAAAGGTGGACGGTGGCGCGGAACGGAATGGAACGCAACCGCAGCACCGGCAACAGGTGGGAACGGCCAAAGGGGGCGTGGCCTGTGTGGGATTTTGAGGGTCGTGTCACCTGTCGTTTGTTACGTGAGAAGCTGAGATGAGCTGAGCTCGAGCTCAAGCTGACCAGGTACTAGGCAGAAGCAGGTGCAGGTGTGTGACCTCCTCCTCCTCTTCTTCCTCCCTCCTCCCCCCACAGCCCCTCCCCCTCCCCCCAAACCGGCAATCTTTTCTCCAACTTGAATCGGCGCATGCGCAGAATTTCAATTTCTTCTTTCAATATCTGCACCACCTCCTGTTCCTCTTCAAATTTGCTGTATTGCGGATCAAGATGCTTTGCGGATGCGGATCTTAAAAGGCGGATCGGATTATAGCTCGGATCTACTGTAGTACGCAAATTGATGCTCTTAATTCTCTTTTTAATAAGGTTTTATAAGTAAGGTCACACAGCTCACTTCGGCATAATTTATAATGCACTGAATTGGACAAGTGCTTAAAGTTGATTGTGGAAAATCGTGATTTTAATAATTTTTAGATCATTATTATTATTATAGCCAAGACCTGTAAAAGGTGTATCATAATCATGTGGATTGGATTTTGAGGTAAACAATAATTGCATACAATTACAATGATTTTAGTTGAAGATTGAATACTACAGCAAATGTTATTAATTAACTCTTGCAAAAATTGGATCTGAATTATTTGCTATTTTAAAACAAAAACAATGTTGATCATCATCTGGGCATTTATCAATGTTCATTTGCCATTGGGAATTTACAATTAAGGTTTTTTAATTGATAACCCCTTCATGTTTATAGCACCTACTTGAGATTGTATTAAGCCTACTTATCAATTTAAAGCTGCGAAGTTGAATGCTGTTTATGGACCAGTGTTGCATCAGCTGGTTGTAGAATATGATTGCGAAGGGAAACGTAGTTAATGCGCTCTCCCTCGATTGGGATTCCAGGATTGCAGGATTCCAGGGAAATGAGGCGGTCCTAATTCCCCCAAAATTCCTGACGGTGGTGACCGCACATTCTGTCCCCATTATTAACATTTTTTTTACATTTTCTTGTGGGAGGAGTAGGAGTGGGTGGAGCTTTAAATATATGCAGGTTCTTTTTTTTGCGGTATGTACATACATACATAGTCTGTGCAACTGGACTTTGATTAATATTTTTTCTTTCTAATATGGGGTATGTGTACAACGTGGGAAAGAAATTTGGAGTGGTAGGAAAACGGAAGAGTGGATCGATGACAATGACCTTGACTGGGTTTTGGCGATCGATAATCGACCTCTTTCACATTACTATATATATAATATAACATCGATAAATGCTCGTGTATATTATTATTATAAGGTGTGGGAGGAGTTTGAGGCAGAGGAGCTGGAGGAGGAGGAGCTTGAGATTTGGTTGTCCAGAATGGATGTCAGTGAAGGTCACAAGTTTTTGTCAACGTCGGCTTTATTACCGTTGTCACGGTTGGTTTGTGAAAAGCCCGGTAGTGCGGAACGGAAACTGACCCCACCCCCTTCGAACTGGCCCAACCCCCATTTTGAAAAAAAAAAGATAAAAGAAGAAATAAAAAAACTGGAACAACGAAGTCTTGGAAGAATTGTCAGTTGACCGGTGGACGTGATTTACGAACTCCCCCCTCCCCGGGCAAACTGACCACCCACGCTTAGGGGTCAGCTTTAACCTCACCTGGCCCTCTTCTTCTTCTTCTTCTTACCTTTTGCATGATGTGCAGAAGAAGAAGGAGGAGGAGGAGGAGGAACTCGTAAATTTGGACTTTTGGACACAGGTGAAAGGATGTTAGGGAGCAAGGGAGGGGCCCCAGCCCCCATTTTACCCACTTTGGCCATTTGCCCCTTTGCCTTTGGCCCACCCACTCCAAACACTCACCCACTTGGCCCGTTATTCACTGACTGCCCCCTATATATAACAACATTGGTCCTAATGACAGCTATAGTGGGACCTTTTTCAAAAAGTTTAAACTTTTATTTTCATTGGGATTTAGTTATAGAAAAATAGGTTTGATCGTACAGCTTAATTATCTTATCCTTCTAAATATACATATGTAGGTGTATATCCGGAAATAAACGCGAGGAAAATGTTTCTGAATTTGGACACGAGGTGGCGCGCCAAAAATACGCTGCCGATTTGCGGAGTCGGCTGGAAAGTTTGCCAAATTTTTCAGCATTTCAGTTGTGCACCTGGTGTCGATTAGGATTTCTTATTGTAATATACTGTTAGATTAAGAGTGCAGGGAGCATGTCACTCTGCAAGTGTAACAATACATTTTCATGGCGTTTTTAATAGTGAAAATTACGATTTTTGAATAATTTTTAAGGGGGAATTTGAGGGGAAAAAGAAATAACGAGGGAAATTAAAAAGTGGTACATTCAATATGGTCCTATTGTGGGCGTGTCACGTGACAACGGTGACGTAATCGTCCAAACCTGTTCAAATTTTATAAAATAACTTGGTTTAAATTTTCACCATTATTTGAAATATCACATGAAATTTTTAAACCTAATTTGCTATATATCCATGATAACAACAATAATAATTAATATTGAATTTAGCAGATCAAAGTTGGTTATGTTGATCAACGTTAAAACTACGTTGAAACAACGTTTTCCATATATTTCCTATGGGAACTAATGACACTATACGCAACTAAATAGGAACATTAAAATACAACATTACAATAACTTTAATTGGACAAAATTAATGCATAATCAGATTCCGATTGAATACTATATCAATATGCTCACTTTAAAGATGTGACCTAGACGAGTGTTGCGCCACCTGTCTTTCATATATTGAACTAAATCAAGTCACACGCTTATAAAATCAACATTTATTTACCATTTTTATTGTTATATCTTCCTGTGCATTACTAAACTATCAAATATTAATGTGTACCACCGGTGGTGCATTGGCTCGTGACAACAGCTGTTTGGGTTATTATTAATTGGAAATGCACTTCCGGAATATTATTTCCTGGAGGGTTTTACTTAGGTTGTAATAAGACATCGTGTTGATTTAATCCCCTGATGGTCCTATTTTTTTATTTTTCAAACGCATCTCCTGAAATTGCTTTTTTTGTAGGTTTACTTGAAAATAATTGGTCCATAAAATCGAATTTATCACGTGATCTTCGCCAAGGCTGTTTATTTTTATATCCGTATAAGACGAACATGTTGACTTCATATTCTATACCTATAATTAGTTTAAACTGGGGATTGACTTCTGTGTAAATATTTGTGCATAATAAGAGGGAATTTGTAAATGGTCCACTGATCGCAGGTGCGTGTTAATTGATGGAAAGAATAAGAGAACAAAGGCGGAAGCCATCTTTTATTAGGCCTAACGGATCGATAATCAGTGTTGCCAGATCGATTCCACTGATCTCACCAGTCCTTCCCCTGATTTCATCATTGCTTGTTCAATGTCTCGCAACACCGGTCACCACTGACCACTAAGCAATCCACTGACCACTCACCGGTTCAACGACTTTCTACATACAAAGCTTTTTTTCTCCACCGCTTGATGGCGTGCCAAAATCTGTTTCCCATTTTTCTTTACTGCTCTTTTTATAGTACTATATAAACCCATTTTTTTTTTTTAACCAATGCAACACCTTATGGGGAAAAAAGGGGTTAGGGGAATAACGTGCATTTGCTGATTAATATTACAATTAGTAATTAATATCAATTGGTAATTAATACCAACATTAACAAAATCCTAGGAAATATTGAATTGTCATATGGAAAGATAGGTTATTAGTATATATGGTTTAGTTTCAGTTTAATTACTATAAATACAGGGTTCATACCAATCAGGGAAACCTGTATAATATGGAAAATACAGGGAATTAAATGTCAAATTCTCCCAAAATAAGAAAAAAACTCTTTGAAATTGAAATCGTTATTAATATATGATATGAAATTGGAATGTGTTTTAAATTAAACTTATTAAAAAAAATTTTTATAATAAAACTATAGTTAAACCCGCAAGGAATGTGTTCTTGGAAGTTTGCCAAAGAACTCTGGAAAACCTGGAAATATCAGGCAATTATGGAATACTAAATACGTATCTATATACTACAATACATTTTATTATTATATTATATTATCTAAGTAATGGTCTCTAATAGTTAGTATATAGGCTATATAATTGCAATTATCATTGTTTAAACTAGAGGAAGTGTAATTACATAATATTAAGTTTGGCAACAGGGCATAAGGAAGTAGTACTACTTTACCTGCAGGAATTGCAAAGTTTTGCAGCCACATCTCTGAATTTTATGGGTATTATTTGAAAAATATGAATTTCAGGGAATTCCCAAATTATGGAAATTATATTACAAATAGGCATATACAGAACAGTTTCTTTACAATTGTCTTATAAAAAAGTTTTGGTTACTTTGCGCAATTTCCTACGTCATAAGGCGTGGTTGAAAGCTAGAAGATGAAAGAGAAACGTTGTTATTGCACACTCCCTGAGTGGTGCTGAGGGAGCGTTTTACACCCGTTTTACACCGCATCTGATAAATTGGTTATCTTATACCACCCTGTTCAACTACTAGGTGTGCATTAAAGCTATTGGCTACCGTCTGTGTGTACTTCAGAGGAGTAGGAAAACTGGTGACTTAACTTCCAGTAGGTACTAGATGGGCAGAAGAAAAGAAAGGGTGGATTGATGTGTGGGAAAGGAGTTTTTAGAGTTAGTGCGGGCGATGACCGCAAGGGGGAGGTCGGTCAGCCAAGCAGCCAGTGTGTGGCCCGAGGATGGACCTCCTAAAACACCCCTGGCCATTTCACATACCTACGCGTCCACATGCAACAACCCAACAACCACCACCACTAAGCACCTGCCGGCTTTTATCCTTTTTAACCCCCCCAATTCTTGTTGGCGTGGGAGGTGAACAACTTTTTAACCCTCCCCCAAAATCTCAACTTGCAACTTCTCACTTTAACACTGTATCAAGTGGATGGACAGCACTGCTGTAATAGTGTATTGTGGGGCAAAATGGTTCATACCAATCTGTGATTACCATTTCCCCTGACTTTTCCAGAGTTTTTAGGCTAAATTTCCAGATCATATTCTATGCAGGTTAAACTAGTTTAATTACAACAATTATTGTTTCTAAATAATTTTAATTTACCGTGCATTCAAATGCATGTATATATTTATATCCATTTCCTTGTTTTACAGGTGTGAGCAAAAGTTTAGCAAATTATTTGGGTTTGCCTTTAATTACAAGCTAAAATATAAATTCCCTGAGTTTTCCAGGTTTTCCAGACGAGTAGAAACCAAGGATAAATAATGAAATGAAGGGAATGATTAGAATTTTAATGTAATTTTTACGTGAAAAAGTTTTGATTTTGAGTTTTTTTGTTGAATGGGAGGAAGAAAATGTACGGTTGTTGGGTTTTGGATATTTGATTTTTGTGGCTATGTTTTGGGTCATCGACGTTGTGAGTGAGTTGAATGTGAATTTTCGGACCAAGAACTTGTGTTGGTCGCCAGATGTCAACAAACTTAGTTCATGGTGGTAACTGATTTTCCACAACACACAAATTTCCAACATTTTCATTTTTATCCCCTTTTTACTTTCCAAACACGAACTTTCCTCTACGTGTTTTTTATTTACAAATACAATGAAAAAAACTAAATTTTCCCACACACAATAAACATATATTGGAAAATGTTACTATACTACTAACCACTACAGTGTATTTGTTTTTACAGACAACTTCCTTACAAGCAACTAACTTTCCATTACAGTCCACGCTATAGCACCAACACCTTGCTTTTAGTATTTTCCTTACACTCAACTTACCTGTTTGGTTCCATTTGCATAATTTTTCCTAGTTAGTTTTCTGCCAATCAGATTGCATAATTTCCTTCACTACAGCCTCCATCTTGGCAATAGGAAGTTCTTATACTGAATAGGGGAGACCGGGGATGGATGCACCACTGGGTATTATGCACCAGTCGATCTAGCGTTAAAACCACGTTTCTAAA
>JAQFZQ010001721.1:0-17590 GCA_034696005.1 Glomeris marginata
AGTTGGGAATTGAGGGGGCCCCCGGGTGAAGACGCTACATTAGTGTATACCGCCCGTTAGCATACATACTATTACTACTACTATTATTACAGTAAGATACTTGACATTTAATAGCAACTATACATAGCCTACTAGACAACAAGCAGCTAGTGGTCTGTCTACTTTAAATGAATCTGAAACACAGTATAATTTTCTCGTTTTTCCAGGTTACGAATGAGGCATCCAACACTGATTTCGACTCAAGATAACTGAAACAACTTGCAATGACGATGAATAAACCTATATTACTGTATTGTAAAAGATAGTTAAACAATAAAGAACCCTGCAAATCAATTCCTCGTTTTGAAATTCATAAAACTAAATGTGGTATATGTGGTATGTGGTATACTGTATTCATAATTACATATACAAGTATACATAGCAGATTTACTTTATAATCAGGCTAGCACATTTGGTCTGCACTTTATAATGATATTATTGCTACATTCAAGAATAATACATTTGTACAATAAAACTTTAGAAATAAAGTCATATCTACATATGCACAACATGCAATTCGTGGATAGGGTATTTTCAAATCATTCTATGAACTATCAAGGGGAACTACAGGAACAATTATTATATTGTATAACATATCCTTCTAGGTTCAAATAAATTACAATAGTGATTTTTCCAGCTAGTCGTATTTCACATAGGAATACAAACACATACCTTTTGGTAGGTTTTGTAACATAAATATATCAGTGGTTATTGTTGGGACAGCAATAAATAGGTACCCAAAAATTTTGATATTATTCAGTGTTATATATAATCTGTTGGTAAGCACATGCCAGATCAATTGCCACAGTACGGAAAATACAGTATATAGCCTACCCAGCAATATTCTGGATAGGCTACCAACAGTGGCACAATGTGGAGCTTTCATCAGCCCGTAGACCAGTAATGGAGCATTTCCGGACACACATTGATAAGCAAATTTCATAAACACTTACCCCTTTCCTCACCACATGAGTCCTGAATAGGACAACATTTATCATAAAGGAGCGTTCCCAAATGACGTCACTAGGTTTAGGGGGGGGGGAGGGGTCAGGCAATAGTGACTAATGGTAACATGGGGGTGGGTACATTAAAGGGACAGTCCACTCTAAAATGGGAAAATGATATGTTGTTCGTCTTGAAAAGTTATATAACATAGCACTATAAACCCGTTTCCAATTGCCATTAGTTTTCCGCCAAATAAATCAAAATCGCAGAAATTCTGGCCCAGACAGGCCGGTCGAATGAGGGGATGCATCTGTCGGAACAACTACGACACGCCTCAAATGGCGCCGATCGAACGTATCAAGGAACGGCTGATCCGTTGGTTGCGACTCTCCCCGCCAAAATTCGAATGTACGTCAAAATGCTGGGCAAATTCGAACGAAAATCGCCCACATTTCTGTGATTTTGATTTATTTGCCGGAAAACTAATGACAATTGGAAACGGGTTTAAAGTTCAATGTTATATAACTTTTTAAGACGAACAACATATCTTTTTCCCATTTTAGAGTGGAATGTCCCTTTAAGAAAAGTGACGTCCCTTTTACACTAGATATAATTAACTGTCCAACAACACTGTGTATAATGTATAATCAAGAGTGCATCAGAAGTATGCGCTTAATACTAGAATATTCAGCTACTATATCACCAAAAAACAGGCGGTTCCTTTGAGTTGACTATGTTATAACGGATTATACTGTATATATACATTTATATTCCAATAAAAATGCAATTGCCTTGCCTTTTATACAATAAAAGGACCGATGATGTTTAAATAGATATCTTAATTGATCTTTAATATTTTAAACATATTTTTTGTGGCAAGTTTGCTATTTTTGACTATTATACATGGATATTTTTTGACGTGACGTCATTAGGGGGGAGGGGTCAGTATGAAATGACGATTGATGACAAAGGAGTGGGGGGGGGGTGCGAAAACGGCAAATTTTATAGTGACGTCATTTGGGAAAGAAAGTGGCCAGCATTGCGGATTTAAATGCACGAATTTTGGCAGTCATCCAATCCATCACACATTTACTACGTTTACATGACGTCGACGGTAAGCATGTATTCCAAATTGTGACCCGCAGGGGGAAAAGCGAACTTTGGACGACCGGTATTTGTCCAAGTTTCGGATTAATCAAAACATTTCGACATTGATGTAATATTTCGACCATGGAAACGCAGTGCATGTAAACGTAGTATTAATATGCTAGGAAATGTTAGTTGTGAAATGGAATTCCGTTTGGGTGTGTTGCGCACCACATATATATGTGCCCATGTTAAAGTCATACAGGTTGTCCCGCCAGAGAGCACCTCAGATATTAAGGGAACTATGGAGAATGCAAATTGGTAATCATATATGAACTCGACTATGATGAATCCAATGACGACGTTATCATTGACCTTAAACATTGATTTCAAGGCTATTGCAATTCTAACTTTCGAACCGTTGCATTGAAGGTGTTACTTCCAATTTGAAAGTTGGAGAGCACGCGAGGAGATTCAAAGATTGTAGAAGGTTCATAGAGATTAGATGCACATAGGATTTTACAGCAATTTTATCGTATTGCGCATGGCATGCATCACTGCAATCCACAGTGGACTATGCAGAGAAGCCAATCCAGTGGGAGTTCATATATTACGTAATACCATACACTCTTGGTATTACCAATTTGCATTCTCCAAATGCCCCATAGTTCACTTAATATCTGAGTCGCTCCCTCCTGGCGGGACACCTTGTGCAGTATGTACTATTATGAAATGAAACTTCAAGTGTTGCAGATTACAACGCAGTAAAACATTTTTCCTTCATTGACATTCTAAAAAGTTATTAACATCTTAAAATGCATCCATCATTTGTGGACACCCTGTATAATTCACAGGACTTCGCCTACCGGACTATGCCAAAGTTTTCACCCATTACCACATTTGGCCCTTTGATTAGGTAAGTATTTCACCAGCGGAAGTTCATAACATTAAGCCAATTAATGAGAGAGGTACACTTTGTACTGAGTATTATACACTCGTGACACTGCATGCCTATTGACATAAATGTTCAAATGGAACATTGGACAGTAGTCCATAACCTAATATATTGCCTCTTAATTGCATCAATTGTATTGTACCTACATAATTGTATAAATAGTGTGGTGCCTTGCAGGACCACCCCTTTCAAGATAACCCAAATTTTACAACCTAAAACAGACACATCTTTAAAATTAAACAAAAATACATTGTTCCTATAAGCAGAACTGTAGGAAACTGCAATTTGAATTGCCTACCAATTTAATTCTCGTTGATTTCAAGATTTCCACCGTTTGGAAAGCTCAAAATTACTGGAAAAACTGATGAAATACGAAAATGCAATGTCAGCTACTCCGCGTAATGCCGTGAAGTACACTTTTAACCAAATCCAAAATGTGGCTAAATTGTCTGATACTATATTTGAATGTTGGATAAAAAGTGTAATTTAAGGGGAAAATTGGATGTTTAGTGAACAGAGGCGAAAGAACAAACCGAAAATCATGTTGCTTCCTGGTATTAAACTTAAACGATCAATTTGGTGACCATGAATCATTCATGTTTTTATTGTTGATTTAAGGTACATAAGGCCAATGTAGGCAGTCAAAAGCACCAAGTCTTCAGATCAGCTTCCATACACACCGATTCCTTCCAAGCGTATACCATGATGCACAAAGTAAGTATTCAATGTTCTTAAATATATTTGTTTGCATTCAAGATGGCGCATGATATGGAGACTAGCCTTTTCGACTTAATAAGGATATGAAATGTTAACTTCTGTATAAGCATAGATCACTTCACTATGTAGTTGCAATAGAGATATTGGTATTAATTGTTCCCTAATTATGCATATTCCGATCGCACAACTTGAATTCTATAGCAGTCTAAATATTGCAATTTTATGCTGATTTCAAGTAGGTATGACAAATGTTTACTTGTATAATTTCTAGGTCATAGTCTTGTTGGTGATCGCTGCCCTTACCTTAGAAATGGTAACGGCAGGATATGGTGGCAAAGGACGCGGCTATGGTGGACGCGGTGCTTATGGAGGTGGTGGTGGAGGATCTGGTGGTGCTTTTGGAGGAGGATCTGGTGGTGGTCTTGGTGGAGGATCCGGCGGTGGTCTTGGAGGAGGATCCGGCGGTGGTCTTGGAGAAGGATCCGGCGGTGGTTCTGGCGGAGGACTTGGTGGTGGTTCAGGAAGCGGTGGATTTGGTGGTGCCAGTGCAGGAGGAAGTTATGGCCGCTAAATAGTGAGTAACTTGAATTAGCAATCATGTAATCATGAATCTGACACAAAATATTTTTCCTATTTTTCCAGAGAATTCTGCATTTAAATCCAAACAAAACTGCTGAAACGACCAGAAATGAAAATCAACGAACCACCTACTTTACATTTGTGTTATAAAATATAGATTACATAATAAAGAAACTTGCATATCAATTGTTTATTATGGAATTTATGGAACTAAATATATGTGATAGTTTACGCATTTCTAACACACAATACATTTATACCTCTATTGGATATGATCCACATACAAAATTTTCGCTATAATGTACATGCACTATCTTATATGAGATCGTTATACATATTTAAGCACAAACACGATGAGAAACTACGTATCAATAATATTTTCTTATTTTATATCGCCAAGTTCAGAAATACGCAAAATACCAAAAATACCCAATCCAGTTTAGTGGGCCTAACGAGTCCTTCAATTAGCCCAATGGCCCTAATGCAGTCCAATTGTCCTAACAGATCCAAAGGGCACAATGATCACAACAGAATCCAAAAGCCCAAAAGTCCCAATGGAATCCGAAGGGGACGTTTGGTCCCAATGGAATTTAAAGTGCCCATTGGTCCCTATGAAATACAAAGGGCCTATTGGTCCCAATGGAATACAACAAGCCCAATGGAATCCAAAGGGCCCAATGGTCTTAATAGAATCCATTATCGAGTTTGAAAAATAACGGTATACATATCAATGTATCTATATCGTAATGGATTCCGGACTTACACGAAGTATTTCAATAATTATTTTTTGTCAATAACATCTCAATTGTGTAGTAGAACAAATCTTACACTGGGTGTTATCCGGTAAATTGAATATTTACGGTGCTATTTGACTTACAAGTTCGCACTTTGAGTTGCATTCTGGGTATTTTGAGTCACACATCGACCGCGTCGCTTGGCTGGAGTCTCCATTCCATAACCTTAGTATTCCTTGGTTGCTGATACGTCGTCCCAGCTCCTACCAGAGGTGTTCAATAAGTAGTATTCAAGTCATGTGACTGGGATGGCAAAACTAAAACTCTAATTTTCAACTGCTTGAACCATGCTAGTTTTAGGCTATAGACTGAAGTTAGCTGCATTCATATAGTAATATATTAAGAATTTTTTGTAAAGACAATTCCTTGCATTTATAGTAATGTTTTTGAAATGTCGATTTTACCGGATTATGTTGCAATAGATTCACGTCAATTGTATATGTAACAACAAATTTTGAGCTCTTCAACGGCATTTAAAAAATTATATACAAAAATTGTTAGAATTCCCCAAAAAATGAATTTTAGAAGCAGTGCTGTGCAAGCCCATGCTATACATACAGAAATAAATGCTTTCCAGCAACACTGCTATCTTTCCTGTGAAGCTCTAATAGCAGATTTACCATATTCGGTATAAAATCACCCTTGGATTCCAAAATATAATCTAACTTTATTATGGTCGCTGTAGGTACTGCAATGTTATTACATTCCTGTTCAAATGTCACTAAGTAGGTTTTTCATTTTCTGATTCACCACATCCTGCACATTTATAATACATTAATTACAGAATTACATGCACAATTATTATACCTTGCACTAATCTGCGTATAAAGAGCACACTTGTCTGTGGTATTAAAAGATTATAAAGACATACATGTCTTTTTCACAATTAAATACTGTATATCATAAACTAAAAGGAAAATGGCATTCTAATGAATGCATCGCAAACTGAAATATAGTACACCACAGCTTTGGACAACTGATGCAACATTTAACATTTCTTATTTTTGTGATGATGTACGGTATGCTATATTTATACTAATACATCAATACAAGTGACCAAGTGCATTGCAATGACTTCCAGTTGATATATACGTATAGCAACACCAACAATAATTCACAGAATCATGCTGCTTGCCACGTGCACAACAGCAGGTGTTCCATACAATGTCATATGAAACTCTTAATGAATAAGCATCATGGGACCCACATCAAACCAAACATGATGTAAAGGGCTTCTACCAGTGATCCAAACCAGGACATATAACAAATATAGCCCCTGGTCATAAGATATGCCTGAATGTGGAGTGATCAAACACAGTTCCAGTTTGATCGTTTCAACGAACATTTCAGACGTTACATTGTTATATCATTATTGCACTTAAGTCATCGGGGTGCATATTGTATGTGCATTTAAAGTTGAGTAGCAATAAGTAACCATCATTTGGCCTTTGTTGTTGCACTGCATTGATGCACTTGGACATGTACCTACTGCTATTAGAAGTGTATAGCAACAATTAGGAAATATATAGTGTAAAATAAAGATTATATAATTATCAAGCGAAAAATATTAAGGTTTTTGTAAGTCAAACGGGTGCAGTGAAAACTGAGCGTTACTTTTGAAAACTGTTAAATTAACTATTCGCTGTGAGGGCCACTAATATACGTGTATACCGTTTGACAGTCGCATCAATACATTAGACTAGCCTTTTGTTATCATTATAATGCATTAATAAACAGAGAAGAAAGAATGGCACGCATAACAAACACATACACAACTTCATATAGCATACAAAGAAGATTAACACAAAGTCCAAATCTTGTTCCTATAGGTTTTCAGGCTAAATTTCGTTCAGGAATGTAACAAAATGCATGGTTTCAATGATATGTATATAGTGCTTAATTTTTTTTTTACAAAATTTTATAAGACTGCCGTATGATTTATTTTTTCCCCCATTATTTTCATTTCCTTAATGTCATTCTATTTTGCTGCAGCTTCTTCACATATTTTGTTTTGCAACTCCTTCATAGAAATACCTTCACCATCAGTTTTTCATTACAGTTTCATTACAATGCAAGAAAAATTGCTGAGCACAAAAGATTTTAAGGAAAAATAGGTATATATAGGCAATGCAGAGTAATTTTCTATGATTATAGGTTACAAATCTCTTAATAAGTTTTTATAGGTTAGCTACAGAACCCCCTCTATTAATGTCTACAATGAAATATGCCTACAATATAGTGCACACATTACGTTCACAATCCTACGGGAGTTGGCTTACATCTGAATTAATCTTGAAAGGGAGGGTTACATATGTGTTTAGTATTATAAAATAGCAGAGTAACCTGCGTTAAGGGGCAATCTGTGAGTGTGAGCCACTTTTCCCTGGTATAGTCAGTGCTCCAATTAAATCGGTTTCACTGTATCTAAAACACCATTCAAACCATTAATCATCATAAACCGTCCTGATTTATTTGATTCTGATTTACCATTTTGATCCCTATTATCTTCCTCCTCTCCCATCCTCCCCCTCATCCTCCTCCTCCTCCCCTCCTCCTGTCCATCCCCCTCCTCCTCCTCCTCCTCCCCCTCCCCTCCTCTTCCCCTGCTCTTCCCCTCCCCTCCCCCTCCTCCACCCCCTTCCCCTCCTTCCCCTCCTCCTCCGCCTTCTCCTCACATCATTGTAACATATGTTGCTCACACACATCTAGAAACTTTCCATAAAGAGTAAGGCTTACAGCAATGTTCCAGTGAGAGCTTCTGATTGCTAACTGAAGAGGAGTGTGATTGTCAACCGTAACAGCTTTAACATTAGCACCTTTCTCAAGTAATACTACCACAATTTCACTGTGACCAAGGTCTGCTGCAATATGCAATGCAGTTACGTTGTTTAGTCCCACTGCCTCAATATCAGCACCATGGGTCATCAAGGCTACAACAGCATCCGTATGACCACTTATCGTTGCCATGTGCAATGCGGTGTAGTTATCTATTTCTCGTGAATCAACGTCAGCCCCTTTGTCTAACAAAGCATTCAATGCATCCAGACAATTTCCTCCTGCAGCAAAATGCAATGGTGTTAAATTGACATTGGTCAGCGAATCAATTGGGGCTTTGTAGTACAGGAGAGCTAGAACTATTCTTGTGTGATTATGTTTTGCCGCGTAATGCAAGGGTGTGATGTCATGCTTATCCTTAACATCAACCAGAGCTCCTTTGTCAAGTAACAAATTGACAACATCAAGGGACCCTTCACCGGCAGCAATATGCAGAGCAGTACACATGCCGGTTCCCTGCGCGTTAATCATAGCTCCATGGCTTAATAACACTTCAACTACTCCTGCATGACCGACGAGTGCTGCTACATGCAAAGGTGTATCACCATGTCTAATTGGAAAGTTGGCATCAGCACCTCCTGCTAACAATGCGACCGCAGCACCTTCATTACCCTTCTTGACAGCTAAGTGCAACGGTGTCATGCCGCACATGTCTTGAACATCTACTGTTGCTCCACTCCGTAATAAGGTCATTGCAACTTCCTCATTGCCTTTGTCTGCGGCTAGATGCAATGGTGTCAACATTTTGGTATTAGTCATAACATTAATACATGCTCCATGGTCCAGCAACAAGATAACGACGTCATTGTGACCGTACGCTGCCGCATAGTGCACAGCAGTGAGACCATCCATTTCTTTAGCGTTCACATCTGCACCGTTTGTTAACAAGGATACACAAACATCCTGGTGTCCATTGAGTGCTGCGTAATGCAACGGTGTCAAACCGTTTTCCGACCGAATATTAACCTGTGCATTACTTGCTAGCAACACGAGAGTCACTTCATTTCCGCCACATTCCGCCGCGTAAAACAGTGCTGTGCATTTCTTATTATCGGTAACATCTACACCAGCTCCGTTCTGTAGGAGGGCAAAGGCAACGTGACTGTGACCATGCATTGCAGCAAAGTGCAATGGTGTACACAGTTCCTCGCTTTGCGCATTCACATTTGCTCCGTGCGCTAAGAGCCCTTCAACAACCTCATGCGTAGTACCCATTATTGCAGCACAGTGCAAAGCAGTCAGTTTCCCATTATTTTCCGCATTGACATCACATCCCCTCTGCAACAAAACAAGAGACACTTCCACATGATCATGCAGCACTGCAACGTACAAAGGTGTCGCACAGTCAATCCCGCGAACATTAACATCAGCGCCCTTATCCAACAACACAGTGACAATGTCTGCATGGCCACTAACTGATGCCATAAACAAAGGGCTCATTTCTCCATTATCAATATCTGCCCCTTTATCGAGCAAGGTTACAACAACATCTTTGTAGCCTTTCTCGGCTGCAATACAGAGAAGTGATTCTTCATTCTTACCGCAAGTATCGATACGGGCTCCTTTTGCCAGTAATGCAACCACTACAGCTTTGTGGCCATTCTCCGCCGCCACCAGCAATGGTGAATGTCCAACCTCAAACAAGGCATTAACAGAAGCCCCTTCTTCCGCCAACAGGCATACAATGTCCTTTTGACCAGTTTCTGCAGCATGATGAAGAGGAGTTACATTACCATTGTTTGTAAGATCAACCGAAGCTCCATTATTTAATAATGCCCTGACAATATGCTCGTGGCCCATTCCTGCTGCTCCATGCAGCGGTGTTATGCCACCATCAGCCCGAGCATTAACCATGGCACCATGTTCCAGCAATAACTGCACAACATTGAGATTACCGTTTAATGCTGCCACATGCAGAGCAGTAACGTTACCCTTATCAACATCGTGGACAGAGTTTCCTTTCTGGATCAATGTCCAGACAACATCATAACAATCGTTCTTCACGGCATAAAACAGGGGTGTCCTTTCTTCCACATTGTGTGAATTCACATCAGCTCCACGGGCTAACAGTTCCAGGACAACATCTTTGTGACCATGTTCGGCTGCCACATGCAAAGCAGTGAAACCATTTTCATCCCCGCAATCAACAGTTGCCCCATTCTCTATCAGGGCCACACATATGGCATTATGTCCATTCATTGCCGACACATGTAAAGGTGTCACTCCTGTTTCTGTTGAAGCATTGACCATAGCTCCTTTCCCAAGAAGGACTAAAACAGTACTGTAATGACCATTCTCTGCAGCATCGAAAAGTGGTGTCCTATTACCTTCAGGTGCAGCATCCACTATAGCTCCATGTTCTAACAAAGTCAAGACAATTTCTTTGTGCCCATGTTCAGCAGCACAGTGCAGGTAAGTCATGCCATCCCCATCTGGGTTATCAATATTTGCTCCTTTCTCTAGTAAAACTTGCACCACGTCAAAATGGCCATTGTCTATTGCCAGAAAAAGTGGTGTTGCGATATTCATCATAGAGCCATCAACACATGCTCCCCTATTGAGCAAAGCAGCAACAACGTCTTTGTGACCGTTCATTGCTGCGCAGTGCAGTGGTGCCAATTTCAGGTCGCCAAGCGAGTTAACGTTGGCACCTTTGTTGATTAGCTCGAGTGCAACATCAGTATGTCCATTTAATGCCGCAAAGTAAAGTGGCGAGCCAAATCTCTTATTGCCACCATCCACGTCAGCACCTTTCTCTATTAACATGCAGATAATGTCCTCGTTTCCACGCAGTGCAGCATAGTGCAAAGGTGTCTTACCAGATTCACAAACAGCATTGATGTCAAGCGTGTCTTTGCTTAGGAACAGCATCATTATACTTCCGCAACTGTTTTGTGCTGCAACGTGCAATAGTGATTGCCCGTTGCCATAGACACGGTCCAACTTGGCTTTCTTGTCTTCTACTAAGTACTTCACAATATCGTAATTTCCAAATGCTGCTGCGATGTACAAAGTGTCTTCATAAAATAAATCCCCACAAGAAATGTTGACATTTTCATCTAGAAAATATTGCAGCACATCTTTTACTCCTCCGCAAGCTGCGTATTGCAGTATTGTCCATCCGCAGGTAGATCTAGCCTTTGTGTCTCCACCCTTCTTTATGCAATCTTTAACTTTATCAAGATCACCTTCTCTTGCTGCAGTAAACATATTTTCCTGTTGGACAATGGAAGCCAATAGCTGAGATTGCCGGATAGTCTCGCGTGACACATCAGCATCACCGTGCATTTGTAGGCCAATCAGAGCATTCTTATTGGTAATCAGATCATTCCCGTGGTAAACAAATTTAAAAGCACTGGATACAACAGATAATGAAGTATCAAACGGCAAAGTGTCGATCAACCAATCACCATGGGCTAAGTAATTTCGCAAAGATTTTCCAATCAAAATCGGAGAACTTCTATCCAAAAACAATCTGTTGTCTGCAAACAGAGAAAGGTTTTCCAATATTTCTGTCAAATCCAGAACAAGCATTTCCACTGCCATTTGCAAGGCCCTGTCTTGCTTATAACTATCAATAAACGCCAACATACTGTCATATGGCCTGATAAGCGCTTTTAACAGTTCCAATCTCACCTGGAAAAAGTTCTGCAAAGGATCTGCAATTGATTTATCTTGAACATAGACGTTCTTGACGATGGATTTGACATAATCAGTTAGGATCTTGCGTATGTCTTGAAACCTCTGCTCGGTGATCGCATTCCTGACCGAGCCAATTAAGACCTGGTACTCGTCTCTTATATCATCTACAAACTTCTTGCAACCATTAAAATCACCTTTGGAGAACATATCACTAAATTTCTTGGCCCGAACTTTTTTAAATTTGAAGGAGTCAAACAATTCCTTGCATTCGAGCTGCAGCGAAGAGTCATAATGTGCTAAGTAGCCACTCAGTTTAGTTTTTGAAAAGTGCATGTCTGTCTTGTTTTGCCAGTTTTGCCGCACAGCGCACTTGTCCTTCTCTGGTAAATCCTTAACAATATCTTCCAAATTATTCTCCAATTCACTCAGGGCTGCTATATCCAAGCTGGTTCTCGTATCATTCTGCTCCAGTTTCGCCTTGAACTCATCAATGGCCCCAATTCTACTTCCTTCGTATGTGACACAGCAATAAAGTGCACAAAACACTGGTGCTAATTTAACATTTTCAGGTCGACAGTCATAAATTTTTCTTAATAATGGCATAATTTCAGTTGGACGGCAGCTTCTCGGTACCTTCCTCTTTATTAAGCTCCTCGCGCAATTCTTGACAGTTTTCAAATCATATGCATTGCAAATGTAGTGATTTGTTGCTGAAAATTCTGAAAAATATCTGTACTTAGCATCTCTTAATTTCGATCTATATGAAGAAACAATTTCCTCCATTTCCTTAAACCAACCGATTTCTACGTCCGTCTGATTCATTATTTCACTTTTCAAATGATCTATTAACCTGCACACCTTGTCCATTTCTCTGGGGTTACCAATTTCCAAATGCAATTCTTCACCCTTGCTAACTTGTTCAAAGACCTTAGCCTTTTCCTTCAAATTCACTATATCCTTACAATCTATTATTTGCATCAAGAAGTATTGTATTGCTTCCATTTTTCTTTCGTAAAGTATACAACCAACTTCAACGGCGATTTTCTTCAGGTCATTTTGAACATTGCTGAAAAACGCAGGATTCTTACTTTCTTCCACAGCCATTTTGTTACTCAGCGTGTGAGCATGAGATAAAGAGTCCCGCAAACCAGTTATAATCTCTCTCAAATTTCTTGGGGCCGAAGACAGTAATGATTTGTGAACAGTGTCAGATATGTTAGGGGATTCCAGTGTATTTTTTAAACACTCCCCAATAACTTGCAATGTTCTTTCGATCACCAGCTTCCCAACGTCTCTTCTTTCTTCCAGGTCTATCTCAACAGCCAATTCTATGTAAGACTCGATTCGTTTCAACGAATATACTGTTTTCAACTTCTCATGATCTTCATACAATTCCCCAAAAGATGGATGAAGAGATTTGACCGATGCCATGCACGTATTGCGCGGCAGCAAACTCTTTGCATCTTCAATTTTCAGATTGGGTATTTCGTTCTGCAAAACGGCTCCAAAATTCACCAGATGCTGCAACAATCTGTCGGCATTCAGCACAACACGACTAACCACGTTAAATTCTCGAGTCTTTGTGAGCGAGTGAATGAAACTTACTGTACAGAGCTCCATTTCTTCCCACGGCAATCTATCGTACGTCCACTTCAGTTGCCTTTTCAGTATGTGTATGTTTTGAGCAATAAACCTGCAGTTTTGTATGAATTCGCAGTCGATTTCCTTTTTGCAATGGTCACTGTATCTGTCTCTCAGTTCCCATATGCGGTTGCAAACCAGCTCAGCGCGTTTCCTTACCGTATCAATCGTAGCGACAACTTCTTTACAATTGTGGTCATTTTTGTAAGTAAAAAAGCCGGCATTTATCAATCTGTCTTCGATTACAAACTCCATGGCCTTCGATAGTGCTACTCCTTTGTATTTCAGCTCTTCATATACTTCAGAGAGCTTTTTATCAATGCAATCTTTAAGCCGCGTAACATGCGAATATTCAATCTGCCATGTGTCAAAAATCAGCTTCAACAAGTCAACGTTGTTTAAACGAATTGTGTTATAAAGCACTATTCCAATCTTGGTATCGGCTTCAGAAGATATTTTAATATCCGGCAAGTTGGCAATGTAACACAACAGCCTAACCTTCTGATCATCACTTAAACTGTTAACTGTGCCACCCATTTCCACCAAGAGCTTGCAATGTTCCCACATTTCTGCATTGGCAATCTTGCAAATTGGGCTCGCCCCATGATGCATTAGTCGCTTAACAACATCCAAATATAATTCCTCCATTGAAAATGAATTTACATGTTGGATTTTTCCTTCTGTTGGCTTATTGCCAGTATCAATAAGCCTGATGACAGCGTGATGCAATGGTGTTTGTCCACTTCCATCAGCAACTTCAACACTGGCATTTCTTTCCAACATTGTGGCAACAACTGGACTGTGGCCATTCATCACTGCGTAGTGCAATGGCGTGATAAAATCTGCATTTTTGGCGTTGATATCTGCCCCTTCTTTCAATAAATAAATAACCAAATCTAGATTTCCATTCTTGGCTGCAAAGTGCAAAGCTGTTTCCTTATCCTTATCAAAAGCTAAACTTAGCTTTTCTCTAGACATCCTGTTTCCTGCTTAATTTTTCAAAAGCTCTTCAATCAATTTGTAATTTGTGTCTTCAACTGCGGTGAGAAATTCGGCTACAATTCATTCAATTCAATTTCATTATTTATTGAATTTCCAGAATTAACAGCACAAAACTTAACCACACATATACTTGCCAAAATTGTATGTTGATTAAATGTCTTCAGTCGTTTTGGAACGCTAATATAGGGTGAAATTCCAATGAATTGTTAGTTCACAAGATTGCATGTAACTGCTATGAACTGTACTCTGACTCTAGCTCCAATGAGCTCACTGTCACAATGGTGCCACCAACTCCCACGCACAGGCAGTGCTCAATTACAGTGACTGTATGCTCATGATACCTTGCTGCCATCTAGCGGGATAACTTCATAACAAAGTTTTACCATTTCCATTCAGATTGACCAGAGCTCACTTTATTTGATACACTCTGACAAAATACTCCATTCCGTAGATATGAGAAAAGCCAAAGCAAATATAATAAAAGGAATTATATTCACTATAGTAATATATAAAGATGTATTGTGATGTTGAATGAACTTCAGGATGCAGAATCAAACCGCCAATAAATACTAATAGTAAATTTCCGCGACCTTAAAATTTTACAACTAATAATGAAATTAAACATAATATTCCATATGAAATGTAACATTTTAAGTGTATATGTACCTGAAAATTAATGCTGATCAAACGTACGTTTGATGCAAATAAATATGTATTTATTTGAATTCTAAAGTAACACCAAAATGTTTGGGCCAGGGAGCAACATAATTATTAGTAACATTTCAGTAAATATAATTAATGGTACGTAGAGTGATGAAAATGTATCTAAAATTAAATAAAGTTATTTAAAATGTACTTTTGTTATTAATTAGGTACTGGATCATTCCACCTCATTTTAACTAAATAAAATTTAGCAACCGAGGAGAAAAATTTATGCATACCTACATTTAAGATTTTATGGATGATATACTATACAGTGTGATCATGTGTTACATTTACACAATTGTAGATTCGAAGTTGCTTGTCTCAAATGCACAAAATATGCTGCAGTTTATTGGACACAAGTCCAACCCATCTTACAAAAAGGAGTATTATGATTGGATGAGAAATTCATGCTCCACCCACATCCTTGTTTAAAAGCAAAATTCCGAAATGTTTAAATTTATGTTAAGATACAAACATCCATAGTGAAGTAATAACAAAAGACGAGCATTACACAATTAATCAAAAAATGTTCAGACACTACAATAATTGTAAACAACACCAGCTACATGTATGCTATAGCCCAAACAATTCACTGTAAATTTTACTTTGTTAACAAAGGCGCAGTGCATTGTGAACATGTACAAATTCCAAAAACCATATCACATAACTAAAACATTGTCAATTGTTATCAACAATTTTGAAAGTTGAATCTAACCAAAAGGTGTCACATGTTTGAAACATGTAGAATACCACCAACAGAGAACAATGCAATTCATTATCCTGATGTGTTCCTAACGTGCCAGAAATTGTCAGGACAGTAAAGATGGAAAACAATGCAAAAAACAATTTTGCCTATTGGGTTGATCTGGCCTATTGATTTAGTGGCTTATTGAATTAGTGGCCCATTGCTCTTTATGTGCCCATTCTGTTCTGCTAAATCATCAAATTTTTGGAAATTGAAATTCCACTAGAACCATCGGACTTTATTGGGCCCCTATGATTCCATTAAGACCATAGGACTGTATTAGGACCATTGGGCCCTTTGGATTCCATTCAGGCTATTAGGCCCTTTAGGTTACATTAAGACCATTGGGCCCTTTGGATTCCATTAGGACCATTGGGCCCTTTGGATTCCATTAGGACCATTGGGCCCTTTGGATTCCATTAGGACCACTGGGCCCTTTGGATTCCATTAGGACCATTAGGCCCTCTGAATTCCATTACGACCATTGGATCTATTGGATAGTGGCCATTTGATCTGTTGGATCTATTGGATAGGGGTTATCATGGTCAATTGGGTTGAACGTGCAAGTAAAATTGTGATATGAACGCAATATGCAATTTCAATGTGCAGTCCGCAAAGTGATGACATTGCAATCCAGAATTGCAACTCGTATATACGACACATGTTCATGATGCACAATTGCTTCTACATACAAACAGACTGATGGTTTGTGCGTCATATGCACAATTGTGCATAGACTTTTTCTCCTAGGATGTTATAGACGTCACATGTCAAGTACTATACAAAATCCAAAATTTCTGATGGTTCCTCATGGTACAAGACATTTTGGATAAGAATACAAGAGATATCACTGTAATCCGTTTGCCAAGATAAAATGTTAGTTTCAAGTGAACTGAAAATGAACAACATCAATATCTTTGGTGTGATATTCATACATAACGTCACAGGTCATTTCGTCACATGCTACTTCCAAATATTATGTTTGACACATTCAGTTCGACACATTCATTTCGTTACACTTTACCTGTCACAATATTTCCGTCACATTAATTTTGTCACACTATATCTTTCACAATATTCTAGTCATGTTCAATACATCACGTCGAATCTCTCAATATTTTTTGCCACAATGTATCTGTCACAGCATTTTAGACACATTTCATTTGTCAAATTAGATTCGCCATATTATTTTAGACACACACCCATCAAGAAGTGTGATCTTCAACTGATATCCATCAATTAATTGTGAAAAGGGAGAATCCATTATTATCAAATTGGGCATACTTGGCATCCGATGAGCCATCTAACGGCGAAGTAGTGATGATGGAAAGTCCTCCAGGGTAGTGAGTGGCAATCCTGGTCAGCTGGTGTCAATGAAAAAGTGGCACTGATTCATTCTTATTGCAGTTGCCGTTTATAATAGTGAGGCTAAACTTTGAACTGGCAACGCAAGCAATAGTTGTGCACTGACCAGTGATTTGCATATCAATCTTTGCACAAGTTAACTGATTGACTATTTCCCAAGTGACAACAAATACATGTGCTATTAAACATAAACAAGCACGTGACAGTAACATGCTGCATGGACTGCCGCCAAACCTGAAATACTCCTTTATATTTTACCATAAAATCTTGCATGTGAAAAAAATGCTGGTCAACTGGACAATACGTTTTTTTTTTTTAATTGGATTTTGGTGTGAAAAAATAAAAATATATTATGGGAACATGGGCACAGTGAAGAACTTTGCGGAGAAACGTTTGCTGTTGTCAAATTAACTTTTCTATTGCCAAACGCTTTCTAGAAATGTGCAAATGTTTGATTTGCCAGTGTAAGGTCCAGGAGCATTTTAATATTATATAGGGACTTTCAATATTTTCATTTCCTGGCCCTTAACAGTGGCCCTT
>JAQFZQ010001722.1:0-17584 GCA_034696005.1 Glomeris marginata
AGATCCTATTCAGAGCTATTCCTGTAAGACGTAAACCTGTTCATAACTATTCCAATTCATAGCTATTACGGCGACCCTCTACAATTCTATTGATTGCTTCAGTCCAAGGTCAAAATAAAAATCAAGCGTGACTCATCTGCAAGCTTCTAAAATATTTCGCAATTGCTGAAATAAAATAAACGATTGCGCAATGCCTCCTTTGTTACAAATGAAATAAATGCAAAGTGTTTATAGACACGGTATGAAACCGAAACAAGACTATAACAAATATTATAGGTCATATTTTAAAGATTCCACACAAATTAATAGCTCAAAGTTACACCTGCACATCCCAAATTAGGCTTATTAATTTGTAAATATTCAGTCATACAATTTAAATCTTTACTTTCTAATTTTTGATACAAACTACTAATTAGCAGACAATCTCTTTAATGAACACATCCCTTAATTTGTCTAATTAATAATCAATTAAAATTACTGTATAATTAGGCTTTAAGGGCAAATAATGAATAAAATATTCGATTTCTTTCAATTATCATTAATTTTAAAAAATGTGATAGTTTTGTACCTTTATTAAAATACAACGACATTCGTTTAATTCTCACTTCAAATACCAGGTGGCGCACATAAAAAGCTGTTGGTTAAAACGTAGTTAAAATGGCCGATTTTCTAGCTGACTTGTGCGCCATCTGGTATCAGATTCGTGAAACTTTTCAATATTTAATTGTGAACTTTGATTATAAAATCTTTAAGTCAGCATTTTTAACATTTTTAAATACCGTATATAAAAATAATATTTTCACAATCTACTATACCTATACAATCACGTGTCTTTAATTCAATACATGGCCATCTGAGTCATGTAATTATTATTAATTTCCCTGAATTTTCTTTTGAAACACTTCTCTTAAAAAATTCATTAAAAAATCCCTTATAATTACAATTCATTTATTAATTTAGTTTCTTTGAGCAAGTATACAATCAATACACTACATAGTATACTGTATAATCCACGTGTACTTTAGGATGCACACTATAGTTACAGTGTGGCATGATCCCTAAGGAAACCAGTAATAGATCATTTCGTTGATTTTTCTGGTCATTACAAAACCGGAATTTAATTATATACACTGTCATAATACGGTCTTAACTATCAGGACATTAGATGGGAACAATGAAACACAGTAGAAACCTTGATATAAACCTTGTATAAACGTACAAGATACGCGAAAAGCGAAACAATGGGCAGCAAAAGTTGGCTTTGCTGCTGTGCAACTAGGCCTAACGACGTTCGAATTTTTCAAATTTTTCAAATTTTCCACTTACCGGAGTTTGAGTTGCTGCCATGGGATAATCCAGCGATGACAACCACGAAGGTGATGATAACGTAGGCCGTCCACGTGCGCCGGTGTCGGCCCAAACCCAGGCCCTTGACTCTCATAATAATTCCACTGTGTGGCGATCGCATCCAGTATAGTGGTTGGCGATTCACAATTATGAAATTGAACGCGAGAAAAAACAACCACTGCGCTTGTCCACTCGCAAAATAAAACAAAGAAATATATCTAATCCGTGAGGGTCACTTGTTGATCGCGGCAACAATGGAGAAACACGAGAGAAATAATCCAGAAGTTGACGTAGCAACGACGGCCACCGGTCGAAAACATGAAACGCATCCGCCGCACGACGCAGCCTCCGTCATGCCCATCTCGCTACTGAATCGGCTTCTGCCGCGCTCTCGCGTCGGCGACGTCATCGCTGGGTCACGTGTCCTTCGCCTACGGTTCCAATTCGACGGCGCGGACGAGTGGCGCGCCCTCTCGGCCGTCTGGCGCATCACGTTCGATTTCGCAACGAAAAGACAAAGGAAAAAAGGCGTACTACGCGTTATACGCAATACCGCGCAATACTCAAAAGGCTCGTTTTAAACAGCGTTGCAATCGGCCTGGCTGTAGTGGCGCCATCTAGCGGCAGAGTACCAAATCAATCGAAAATTTATGAAAGGGATTAAATAAAAACATTTTAAAAATGGTGTAATATAAGTAAAATAAAATAGAAATCAAATCAAAATAGAAATTAAATAGCAATATAAATTAAATAGAAATAGAAATTAAATAGTAATAGAAATTAAATAGCAATAGAAATTAAATAGCAATAGCAATTAAATATAATAAAAATAGAGATTAAATTGGAATAGAAATAAACTAAAATACACATAGAGATAGAAATTTATTAATAATAAACATAGCAATCTCTTTATTCCCTGTATGCAAATGAGGAATAGATGAAAGGAATAATAAATTTTCCTAGGGGCAAGAAACACTTTAACATACAATAGTAATATTTTTAAAAAATAGTTTAAGGTTCATGTTAAATGTTTTGCTAATTAACATCTGACATTAAAACACCTTTCTATTTTAAAATAAAGCCCGGAGGTTACTTTCCGAATTACCTACTATAACAACTGTCGCTTCATATTAGACATATTGCAATTCCAAATCGTGCAATAATATGAAATTACTTTGCAGCTACATCAAACTTGTACAGCAGCAGAAACACACCATATGTATTTTGTATATAAATTAAACCTTCAAAGTAACATCCAAGGCCATGAACGACGTCATAATTGGAACAGCAAGGACTCACTTCCTGGTTATACAAATTCATTTTGCACAAATTCTTAAAACTCTGCAAACAATGTACCATGCAATCAAATGGGACATGTATAACCACTGGTATAACAAAATAAAACCAACCCTATACTATAAAAATTCCACAACTGAAATTACTTTTATTTTATAAACACAATACAGAATATTATTTACAATACTGTTTATGGATTGGATATGCATTCCTCTACATTGTTTACTATACAGTCACTGGTTTATATTAAATATGATGCATAAATATGATGCAAAAGATGGCAATAAGTTTTGTCCTTGACTAATGGTTGCAATCTCTACTATTTGTGTCAGTCAGCTGATCTGTGTTCTAAACTTAATAATTAGTTGTGAAGGTTTCAATAGCTACTGAAAGCACAAGGTTCACTTTCATGTTGATTGCTGAACGTGGACAGAAGCAAGAAAGCTAAAATGGACTTTATTTTCTACATTTTAATTTTTGTACTATCTGTTGTATTATCTCCACTTCTGTATGTGCTTTACAAACAAAAATTTTCAACTTTTGCACGGCAAGTGAATTTAATACCTGGCCCTAAAGGACATCCATTTTTTGGAAACATACTTCAGTTTTCAGGTCCTCGAATAGGTAAGCACTAAATTAAATTATACAAAAACACAGAAAATGCAATTATGTAATTAACACATTAATTAACACATTATTTTTAATTCTCAATTCCTTTCAAATGGGCATTAACAATAATTGTTTTATGTTTTCAGGTCGATTTGAAAGAGTGCAGAAGCTCATTGAACCGTATAGTAACATTGGTATAGCTAAGTTTTGGAGCGGACCTCAAGCATTTGTCATATTATTTTCAGCAAAAACCATTGAAGTAATTTATATTTCATTCCTTAGGAATAATCATACATTTTGCTAGAAATTGCATTAAGTCATTCATCTTTATAGGGACTGCTAACATCCCATAAGCACCTTGAAAAGGCTGATCTTTATGGGTTGTTAAAGCCATGGCTGGGACTCGGATTACTCACTAGGTTTGCTGTATTAAGCTCCTAAATACAGAAATACATCATTTCATATTCTAGCAATGCAAAATTTTCCTTTAAACAATATACGTTATGCCCCTCCTGGTTATGCATATAGCTCTGGACAAAGGTGGTCAACCCGTAGGAAGCTTCTAACTCCAGCTTTCCACTTCAAAATCTTGGAAGACTTCATACCAGTAATGAATGAACAGAGTGAAATCTTGGTGAAAAAGTTGGATCAACAGATCAACAACCCGAACTTGCATTTGTTCAACTATATAACTCTGTGTGCCTTGGACATAATTTGCGGTATATCTTATTACTTTTCGTTAACATATAAGTAACCCAATTAAGGATCCAGACTCATTACAAAAATATAATTTAGCCACCTGAATTTTGAAATAGGTTCATTACAATCGAAATTCACTTATTTATCCGTTGCTTTCTATAACCGATTTCAGACATTCTTGTTTTGTTCTGACCAGTTTTATCCCACAAACATTTTCTCACTTGTAACTATACCCTCTAATGTGATCCAATCAAAAGTTGCGTGTTCCAAATCAGTGTTCTAATTTTTCCTCACTAACGAAACACGTCTATGGATGGCTTCCTACCTGTTATAAATGATCCATCACAGAGTAATCACATTTCTAACTTCAGATCACATATAACAATTATTCAGTTATTCTGACTCGTCCTGTATATGACCTTCACTTTAGAACATCCTTCATTGATTTCTAGATATTACAGTTAGCACACTGAAGTGAGGACATAAACGATTTACTTTACAGCTTCTGCGATGGGTTGTGAAGTACGCAATCAGCTAAACGAGGATTCCGAATATGTTAAAGCTATCCATATGTGAGTATTTTCAAATGAATATTTTAATTATAGCAGTTACTTTGTACCACTTAGTTCCGTTACTGTCCATGCCTTGCCTAGGTTACGTTCTATTGTGTTCATTCTTTCCAATTGCGTCCCTTACATGCAGAAATCTTATGTCTGCGTAATGACTGCAGCAACTCTGCTACTTGGCATAGTCACAATTAAGTCCTATACAGGGTTCCACTTTCGTCCTACACAAAACCTTTTTAAAGACGCTTTTCTAATGGGCATTCTGAGAATGATTTGTTAGATGGAAACTGCTTGCACAAAATATATGCCCTTTTTTGAGGTGGTAACGGAACTGGGTCAATACAAGATTAGTGGTAGTTAAGAGTTGTCATTCGCCTTAATTCTGTTTGCACTCACCACAAAGAGGAACTAATACAAAAAGCCTACTTATTACAGAGTATCGGACGCCATTTTCGATCGCATGAGCTTTCCATGGCTCCATCCAGATTTCATTTTTGCATTGAGCAGCCAAGGTCGCAAACATGACAAGTATCTAAAAGTGCTTCATAAATTCACAAGAAAGGTGAATATGATTATTGCTATTGTGAAAGATAATGTATAAAGCTATAGTCTGTTCAAAGTTAACTTTAAAGTTATGTACCACCAACTCTCCCCATTGTCCGATAATTGTTGAACTTTTGTTCAAAAGTGAAAATTCTACAGGAAGGGGCAGAGTATTTCTCTTCCTACTTACTGTGGTTTCAACAAAAGATTGAGCCAGGAGGGCAGAGTCATGTCTGGGCTGACCCATTTAAAAGGGGTGCATGGTTCACATTACCAGTCGTCATCACCTGCACACCTGTAACCGTGCATCCCTTTGAAATGGGTCAGCCCAGACATGACTCCGCCCTCCTGGCTCAATCTTTTGTTGAAACCACAGTAATCCAAAAAGCGCATAGATCATGTGTTGCGACTACACCTACCAGCTTGGTAATATGTACATAACGTTATATATTTGTATGTGTATAGGTGATTCTTGATAAAAGAGCTACATATAAACAACTGTCAAATGGAAATAAAGATGGCGGCGAAAATAGTTACACCGGTCGAAAGAGACTTGCTTTCCTGGATTTATTAATACAGAGCTCAGAAGATGGGCAATTACTTTCGGACAAAGACATCCAAGAAGAAGTGGACACATTTATGTTCGAAGTTAGGAAATATGCATATTGAGCTTATTGATTTTTGCAAATATCTATTTATCATAATTAACAATGCATGAAATTTGTTGAGGGTCATGATACAACTTCATCAGCTATTTTCTGGACACTGCATCATTTGGGATTGAATCCAGAAATACAAGACAAAGCATATGAAGAAATCGACATGATTATTGGTAATAATAATGTTGCATGCAACACCTTAAACTGACCTTTTACAATAACAAAGAAATGCTTCCATATATTAAAAATGTTTCATCGATCAGTTCAAATTGGATATTAACTGTTGGAAAGCTGTTTATGTGCTATACTTATTTACTGGAATTTGTGCATATGTATTAGGAAAGGAAGGCGAAGTGACATCAGAACATTTAAAGAAATTGAAATACCTAGAATGTGTTTGTAAGGTATGTAAAATACACTGTAAATGTACAGCAAGTAACATGAGAATTTCTGCACATTTGCATAAATACAAGTTTAATATTTACATATCCTACATTTTAATATTAACCTTGGTAACTTTTTTCATTTAATTCTTAGGAATCACTGCGTCTCTACCCTGCAGTTCCAATCATATCCAGGAAAGCTACTGAGAGTTTGCAAATAGGAGAATTCACAATTCCTGCTGGAGTTTCCTGCTCTATCAACACATTTTACCTGCACCGTGATCCTGAACATTTTCCTGATCCTGAAAAGTTTGATCCAGACAGGTTTTTGCCCGAAAATAGCAAAGGCAGACATCCATTTGCTTATATACCCTTTTCAGCAGGTCCACGAAATTGCATAGGTGCATAACATTTCTTCTATTGCCATTATAGTGCTCTTTTCAATATCTATTAATTATAGTTTATGCTTAACCTAGGAATGAAATTTGCAATGATGGAAGAAAAGGTTGTGCTTGCTCATGTACTCCGAAGATTCAAAGTTACAACCATGTACAGGGGAGATAAAATTTTAGCTTTGAATGAACTTGTTCTTCGTCCATCAAGAGATTTAACCACGTTATTAGAATTTAGAAACTGATTAATAACTTATGCTGCAAACCATTCAAACTCTGACGCAATACATGGAAACAAATGTAACTTTTGAAAGTACATATGTAATAAAAGTTATGGATTAAATTATTTGGAGTGACTTACTGAACTGCAAGTTATTATAAACTCTGCATTAGTTTCTCTACCAGGTTTATGAAAACCACAATGTTTTCATAAGGGCATCTAGGTACTTCTTTTCAACTGTTGAATGTTGCCCATCGATCCAAATTGCAAAGTTGAAAAGCATCACATCATGAGCTCATAAACGCAGGTTGCCAGTTTTTAAAACAAATAGTAGTTGAATGTATATGTATGCGTCAGAGGTTTATATGAGCCACATAATAATTGTCTGCCCTGCATAGCTGAAGGCCAGAGTAAACTTTCCTGCTCCCCTTTGCCAACTGGTTGCCAACACACACATTAATTCAGCCCGGGTTGTAAAAACTGGCAACCTGCGTTCATGAACACATCATGTGATGCTTTTCAACTTTACAATTCAGATTGACAGCTAATCTTCAAATGTTTAAAACAAAGAACCCGGCCAGAGGCCCTGTACAAAACATGATCATATTTCAAATACCTATATGAATGCTGTGCATTGCAAAGAGCACCCATACAATAAGTACTGTTTGATCCCTATAAACCACATTGAAGAATAAGATAATTCACAAAGGAAATGACATGAAATGAAGAGTGTTTCAATTGACCGATTTCAGTAAGCGCCTCCCATTTCCAATATGGAGTCAAATATGGAGTCAAATTATTACCATGCGTGATGATACATTGCATGAATGCTGTTGGTTTAAATTTCAGCTTATATGGTTAATTCAAAATTATTAATTAATATTATAGTATTATTATCGCGAAATATTATTGTGGAATATTATCAATAAAAGCAAGGTTATTACTGGTAATGATTGACAGGTTTTACATCTGTGTATGCCATAGCCACAATAATATCTGCACGCATCAGGTGACATTTACTTTTTGATTGGGCAAAAACCAAACATTGCGTCAATCATATCCACTATAAAATGACAACAGGTTACAGAACTATTACATATAGACTTTGTAACAGATCTCCACTTGAATACAACAACCAGCTCCACGATCAGCTATTCCACCCACTCAACCAAAATGGTAAATATATATACATTTAAAAAGCAAAGGCTCAATAAATTACCAGTATTTTCAAATGCAGCAAATGTTCATCATAATTGCGGCCATATTTGTATTCAACTCGTTCCACGTGTCAGAATGCCAAGTATGTACTATTCAATGACTCAGTATGTTAATAACCACGTACTTTCACTATGCTATTACCAGTGTATTTTGCCAAGCCCATGGTATGAAATTTTATAGGTAATAGTACTGGTAAAGTTTTGTAAGTACACCTATGGCGTCTTAAAACACGGGGGCCCTCCTCTATCTCAATCTTACTGCCCAACCTTTCGCAAGCAAGCACCTTTAACCTGAAGTCCGTAGACCCATGTCTAGGTTAAGGCACAAGTATTTTTAATGCACATTTTCCAGGGCACACAGCGAATCCCTAGGTAGAAATTCTAGTTAATTAGCAGATGGGGGAAACCGGAGTACCCGGAGAAAACCCTTTGCAAACTGGCAGGATAACTAGAAAACTCCTTTGCACATAAATGACACAGAATCTAACCCGGGTCCACAGAGGTACAAGGCGAGTGCACTAACCACTACACCTCCAGCTGTCCTTTAGTTTTGTATAGTCTGTCTACTGAATGATGAAATGAATGCTTGCCAGCTTAACTATTAGGCTATATGTGATGAGTCTGTACGCAATGCAATTTACAATTATTACTATAGGATTGTTACATTGCCAGCGGTATTTCGGAGGATGATAAAGACATAATTGTCAACGAACACAATACTTTAAGGAGTAAATTAGCAACAGGGGGAGAAAGTTCTCAACCAGGTGCAAGTAACATGAAACTTATGGTAAGGAACTGTTTGTAATCTAAATGCAGACAAATAAATATAATAAAACTTTCTTATTCTTAATTTTAATCGTAGAAATGGAATGATGATCTGGCTGCTGGTGCTCAGCAATGGGCAGAACAATGCACTTTCGAGCACAATGCTGGCAGTGACAGAGCAACCGGTTTAAATATAATTAATATCATTTGGTACTTTGGGTCCTGGAAGGTGTGGTCACTTTCTTAATACTTATTCAGGATGTGACAGATACGAAATAATGTAAGATATGTCTGTTTAATAAGATAGCAAGAGGGACACGTTTTGATTACCAACTAAGCGTTTTGGTGAAGTTAACCGTCGACCTTGGAACACAAGTTCAATGTCAAACGGATCATAACTTTGTAAGTTTGTGATTTAAGAGGGAGGTGTAAATTAGAAACAGGTGAGCAAGTTTTAGAAAACAGAATGGGAACAAGGGTTCAATATACTGTATAGAGTATTGAATCCTGGATTGGAACTTCACTGCATGGCATCACTAATTGTGCGGTGAAGCCAGTATCTGGTGCTGCATGACAAATTTGATTGTGATTACTTGGCAAATTATTTGCCAATTCCGTCTTCGAAACTTTACTCACATTTTCCTAAATTTTACGCCTCCAGTCTATCACAAAAACTCAAAAATATGGGATCCGTTTGACCTCGAAGGAGTGTACAATTGTACCAAGGTCGAAGATTATGTCACTAAAGAATAAACCCTTCCAACTTACATGAGGGACTTACATGAGGGACAAAGCTTGCCTTTTTTCTTGTCCATAATGTCATGAAATAATTATTAAGAATATTCCCACACTTTCTGGACACCCTGTATACTGTAATACTAGTGTCCATAAAAAGTTGCAACGTTTTAGACCAGTTTCCTTATGTTGGACAAAATCTTGGAGAAGATTACGGAGCAGATGCGTCAGACAGTAAGCCAACATTTAAGGCTGCTGTCGACAAGTGGTATGCTGAAATATCCAAATTTGACTCTGCATTTATCGCTCCGTTTGTATATAACGAGGACTATGGCCATTACACACAGGTAAAATAGATTGCTCTGTACTAAATTCAATATTGTACATATAAACAAAATTATACACTGAAAGGTTGTTTGGGCCAACACCACCGACGTTGGCTGCGGTTACTCTTACTTCTTGGATACAGACAACACGTACACCAAGTTTCACGTTTGCAACTATGGCCCTGCGTAATTATCTTGCTACATATACTATACTATGTAACACATTAATCTATAGAAATAATTAATTTACTTTGGTTTTCTTTTAGGGGAAATTTTGAACAAGGTGCAATAATGTACAAAGAAGGAACAGCATGCGGTGATTGTCCAGATACATGCTCCCAAACATATCCTGGACTTTGCGAATAACATTGTAATTGCAGTAGAACCTCCATAGTTGACCACCTCCCTAAGGTGACCACAAGCATTGCAATGCTTGGCCGTTCACAATGCAACGTAAGTCTCATTCCTCATGCTGACCATCTCTGTATATATGTTATCAGGTTTGCAACAGTCTCTTGGGTGGTCACCTTACAGAGGTTCTACTGTAATCTCAAAGTACCATTTATCATGTAGAAACTGCTTCAAAATGTAAAAGGTTTTGGGTGTATAATTAAAATGAAGCAAGTACTGAAAACGTATCTAGTCATTTGATTGTCATTACACCGGAACGAGTCGTCAAAAAAGGACAACAAATTAAGGCTATGTACATTTGTGTGCAGAACTGCACGTTATTAATTTATCATTAATTTAACAATTGGGGGAGGGGGGCATTACAGGAAAATATCCGTTGGAATCCTGAAGTTATAGTGATATGGAGTAATATAAAAACAAATTATAGGTTACATAAAACGAAGATAAAAAGGTTACATCACAATTGTTTGGTGCACATTTTCAGAAAAATACGATACCTATAAGAAAATCTTTCATAAACACAGCTGTTTGTAATCAACGTTTGATTTGCTGTTTTGCCAGCTATGGTGCAAGCATTACCTAATACAGGGTGAGTCACCTAACACTGACCTGCTAAAATAGTTTGTGATGGCCCTATCTGTCACGGTATCAAAGGTAGAAATGAAATTTCCTTGAAATACATTAAAAGCACCACCAGGACAATCCAAGGTCAAGCACTATTCCTGCACATAACCATAATTCACCTGTACTGCACAGAATGTGAGCTATTGAGCAGGTCAGTGTTAGGTGACTCACCCTGTATATTGGAGTCAAACTATTATTTTCACAAAAGTTTACGATCTGATTCACCCTGTACATTCTGGCAGAATGAGCAAAGTTGGCCTTCATACGTGGGACATCTATTGATGATGTAACAAGTGACCATGAGGTACCCTATCGAGGTCTTTCTAAACAACTGCGCTATCTTTTGAGGGTTATTAGTGCAATGATTGAGAGATTTTTTACACCTGTGTATGTCCACATTTTTTATCGCGAAAAACCTAAACGTCATTCATCCACACTATAAAATGACCACCTAAAACTAGTAATGACACAAGTTGCAGAACTATTATAGACTTTGTAACCGATCTCCATTCGCATACATCAACCAGCTCCGCGATCAGCTATTCCACCCACTCAACCAAAATGGTAAATGTATACATTTAAAAAGAAAATGCACGTTAAATTACATGTCTTATTTCCAAATGCAGCAAATATTCATCATAATTACGGCCATATTGGTGTTCAACTCATTGCACGTGTCAGAATGCCAAGTATGTACTATTCAATGACTCGAGTATGTTAATAACCATGAGCATTTCAATTGCACTCAGATGATATGTTGGTATGTATACCCTATGTGTATTTACAATTAATATGCAAGGTTATTGTTTACATCAATGTATTTTGTGAAGCAGGTGGTTGCAGCTTTATACTGTAGGTGATAGTATACAGGTGAGCCGACATGGTTTGGTAAATATATAGTTTGCATTCATTCAAATGGTTTGCAAATACTATAGCTTTGAGTGTGGGTTTGGTAAACTTTTGTAAAGTACCCTGAAACTGCAATTGCATATGGAAACAGCAAAACTGGCGAAAACAGAAACTTTTTCTTTAAAATAGTTAACAAAAGTTATGACCATATTAATTTTGCAAATCTCTTTGGGGTAATTTGTTTGGTATGAAGGGTCTGCTGCTCCATAAAGTGATGCAGAAGTCAGTAAATATAATATTTTGTTCAAATGAAACGTGGAAACATTTTTTTTTATTTGGAGGAATAAAAACCTACATAAGTATGTTTGGGGTAGTTAATTAAAGCAATATATAAGGAAGTTCCCCGTACAAGGGTTCGTTAGAAAAATGCACCGTTGGCATTCAGGAATTGTTCATACTTCTTGAGGAGATGGAAGGTACAGTCCAAGCAATAGGACTGGTGCTCCTTAAACAACAGGGTCACTGCAGTCATAACGTGTACACTGAAGTTGAATAGTTGCCATTTGGAACATTTTTCATGTGTTCAAGCCCTAAAAACTTTAAATAGACAACTATTCAACTCTGACACAGATGTTGTCACAGTGATTCAGTGGTTTAAGGAGCAACCAGTCCTATTGCGCGGTCGGAACCTTCCATCACCTCAAGTAGTATGATCAATTCCTGAATGCCAACCGTGCATTTTTCTAACGAACCCTTGCACAGGGAACTTCCTTACATATTGCTTTAATTAACTACCCCAAACATACTTATGTATGTTTTAATTCCTCCAAATAAAAAATAAGTTTCTACGTTTCATTCGAACGGTGTAATACTTCAGAATTCGTATTATGTAAGTTGGGATGAAAATGCAATAAAATTTACAAGTGCACACTATAGGATTGTGCCATTGCAAGAGGTGTATCACATCATGATAAACATGTAATCGTCAAGCAACACAATATTTTACGGAACAAAGTAGCAACAGGAGGACAACCTCCCCAACCAAGTGCGAGTAACATGAGAAAAATGGCAAGCAACTGTTCCAAACTCAAATGCAGACAAATTTAAATATAATTAAACCTTGCTATAATCCCTTATTGTAATCGTAGAGATGGAATGATGATCTGGCTGCTGGTGCTCAGGAATGGGCAGACCAATGCGATTTTGAACACAATGATGGCAGTGCCAGATCAACCGGTTTAAATATTATTAATATTAATTTGCCACATATCTGGTGCCATCAATGAGTTCCCAGACTTGTGAATGCAATGTAGCCCCATGCATTTATCGTTTTTACTTGCATTATCCTGGCAGAATAACGGGCATTTCATTTACCACTTTATACACAAAACATTCCCACCCAGCATTGCGTGTTCTGCACTGATGCCATTTTCAGTTCCAGCGATTGCAGCGCCTCCTATTAACTTAGCTTGTACTATGAAAAATCTTGAAAAAAACTTAAAGGGTAACTCTTCAATTTGCGACAAACTTTACAGTTATCACCGCAGTAGTTTTTTTGTAATAATTTTTTGAAATGTTGGAAAAACTTTGTGGCCACCCTGTATATCTCAACTAATTAGTCCGGGAACTTTTTGATGGCACCTCGTCTACCTTTATACTTATGTCTATATGCAACATTTTAGACCAGTTTCCTTATGTTGGACAAAATCTGAAAGAAGCTTATGGGGCAAATGCGTCAGACACCTTGCCAGTATTTAAGTATGCCATCGACAGCTGGTACGCTGAAGTATCAAACTTTGACCCAGCAAATATCGCTCCTTTTGTATATAATTACGACTGTGGCCATTACACACAGGTAAAACGGAATAGTTATTAATTCAGTCAATATACCTACAATTTGAATTGTATATTGAAAGGTTGTTTGGGCCGAAACCACCGACGTTGGCTGCGGTTATTCGTACTTCTTGGATACTGACAATACGTACACCAAGTTGCACGTTTGCAACTATGGCCCTGCGTAATTTTCATGCTGCATGAACTATGCTATGTAACACATTGATCTACAGAAGTATTAATTTATTTTGGTTTTTCTTTAGGGGAAATTTTGAACAAGGTGCAATAATGTACCAAGCAGGACCGGCATGTAGCAACTGCACGAATCAATGCTCCGAAAAATATGGCGGACTTTGCGAATAACTTTATAAACTAACCTCCGCTAGCATATCATGTTGAAAACTGTTTCGCAATGTATATGTTGTGTGGTGATACTATAATTAAAACAAAGCCATTATTAGAAACAATTGATGCATATTTCTTAGTTCAAAGGAGGTATGGTTACCGGTATATCGGTCCCACCTTGAATATTGTGTGCAAGTCTATACTATGATCAAGCACAAGAATCGACTAAAACGGGTGGTTGGGGTGGGTTATTGGGGTGGTGAAAGTGCCCTTCTTCTATAGCAGAAGGGCAATTATCAGATTAACGCACCCTCAAAAACTGGTTTAATACCTCCTCCAAACCACCCCTTTTAGTTGATTCTTGTGCTTGATCAGACTTTAGGGTCCATATTATAAAAAGGATATTCAAGCTTTAGAGAGGATTCAGAAGAGGGTGACAAAACTGATCAGTGGGATGTGGGTTTTTTCATATATGAAGACTATACATTAATAAATTTTCCAATTGGAAAGACGTAGAATATTCGAGGGGACTTGATTCAGGTTTTTAAGTTTATTAAAAACATTAATTACCCTGGGGCCGCCATCTTGAGTTGGCAGCCCACCATTCATTACGTGTGCTATTTATTATATACCTGGGTTGAGAAATATTATATTTACATATACTACTTGAATGTTGCAATTGCAACACAATGGGCATTCTCTATACCACTCCTTGCTCCAACTCCAACACTGCCCTTTAAACTGGCAGGATTATGTCATCACCCACTTAATACCGAAGGGTGACACATTAGGACATGCATTCATAGAACATTAAACTTTTGTTTTAGTGTCCCGTACCTCCCCTAAAAGTTTGTATAGAGAGATAGAGAGATCAGTTGAGATATGGCCGTCACAATGGAAATTTCTAAAATATATATTATTGTAAACAATGCATGTATACAATCAGGAAAAAAACATCTAATTTTTCGTACACATGTACTGCTTTTGCTGTAATATATTATCTAATTAAATTAAATTAATATTAATTCATGCAGATCAAGCTAGTATTTAAGCTTGGATTTAAGTGACTCAACCTATAATTTAATTATACAGTAAACAATTAATTTAAGGTTGTTACCTCTTTCTTGAAAATCTGTTTGCTATTTGTCTTCTTCATTATTTCTATAATTATTGATTGATAAGAGACCTATAGTTCATAGAAGGGACAAGCAGCCGTCAATCACCTCATTTGTTGCAATTGTAATCTTGATTCTAATAAGATTCTAATAGTAGGAATTGCAACTCCGCCAGTTGAAGCGCTTTTATTTTCGTCGGTACTATGGATTGCCGACCCGGTCATACATCTGATGTGCTTGACACATGGAAGGTTGAAAACGATGTGAGGATGAAAGTAAAACAGGAACTGCACTAGGTAAAGTTTAATTTATACCCTTTTTCTAACTATTTAAACAGAAGTATCAACATGTTTTTAATTTAACCATTTTGCAGGTTTTGTTTTTTAAATAAAATTGTCAAATTATTTTAAGAGCTCTGCTATTATAACTCTTGGATTAACTTAAAAACACATAGACATGTCTATGAAGCAAACTGCTATACCTTTTTATACTAATTTAATGTGATTACAATTTCCTCTGACTTTTCCAGTTTTCCAGAGTGCTTTTAGCTAAAATCTAAATTCCCAAGTTTCTTAAGAGTGTTATGAAACCCAATTTTACTCAACAAGCAGTACTTTTCTGTAAGGATATACTTATATAAAGGTGCATGTTAAAATCTAGGTTTACACTGAGCAATACACTGAAAAATAAGAAGTAAATATATTTTTATACGCTTACCATTCTTGATTCCAGAAATGAACACCATTGGAGATTTCAAAAGGCCTGTATCTTCATCCCAAAATGAACCATCAGACACTTTGTCTTTTGAACCGCGCAAGATCCCAACACAAAATGTTGTCCTGCGTCTAATCCGGCGCGAGACCCACTCGGGTTTACCGAGAACCCACTTCCACATGTCCCGGTCATTCCACCAAAATGTCTTCCCCAACTTCACGGTGGTCAATGTAGAAAAGCCACCATGCTTCCTCCGCAAGTTCTCTCCAGATGGTAGCTACTTTGTGGCCTTCTCTTCGGACCAGACCTCCATAGAGATCTACGAGTACAGGGGCCCCGCTGTTGCCGAAGGCCTCCTTACCGGAGTACGTAGCAGCAGCGGTGAGTTCACATCAGGAGGTGGTGGTGACCCAGACTATATCCGAATAAGAAGTAAAATCTTCGAATGTTTCTTCCGGCTTAAACACGTGGTCAGCGTGGCATCAAACGGTGAACAGCTTAACAGGGAATGTAGCTTGTTCACGGACGATGGCCGCTTTGTCATAGTTGGGTCTGCCTCTTACGTGCCGGAAGATTCCCATCCTTACTTCTTTGATGTGTACAGGAACAATGAATCTGTGTCCCCCAACCCGAGGACACCACTCGAAGACTATTCGCTGCACTTGGTGGACATGCGCAACGGCACGTTGAAAGACACGCGTACTTTCAAGATAGACAAAATATTTCTTTCCCATAACCAGGGTATCTATCTATACCATGACACCCTGGCAGTGCTTTCTGTCCAACATCAGAGCATCTACATATTCCAAGTGACACCCGATGGGTATTTCATCGATGGCCGCGTCATCGGTCGGTTGTGCTACGAAGATGATGAACTGATCTTGTCGTACGCATCACTTCAGGTTTCTATTTTCAATCAAAGTTGTAAAGTTTTATATAAGACATTGTGTTTGGAAAGTTCAATGTAAGTAAATAAGTCTGGAAGTGTCACTTTACGACTCGTGATGAACCGGAATATGTGCCGTGTCTTTACTTAAACCTTTGCGGGTAAAAAGGGTAAATATTCCAAATTATTAATTTGTTATTATTATCAAGTTATTATTTATGGATGAAATTTGGAATTTTACAAAATACACAGTCAAAAAACATTAATTTTTTATGCGTATATCTTCAATAGGTAGACCACAAATAGACTAGTTATTATGAAAATTGGTATACAGTGAAATCCGTTTATAAGAAACTCGAATTAAACTGTAGTTCTGCATATTTTTGCAGTGTGGTGTGAGTAATCCCAATTCGCAAAGGCTTTTCCGAGAAGCAACCATCAACACACTGAAGCACAGACTGTTGACTTTCCTTTACCTGAGAGCCGCGAAGCAATCTTCCCTCGAAGGCAACCGGCGGCCATTGTTGAAGTTTTATAAGCAGTACGACCATTTCCGGAAGTTAAGGATGTGGAAAATGCAACTGCTGGATGAATGTCACCTCTTGATAAAGTACGCAACAGAGGATGTGGTAACCCTGCAAGTGGCCGACCCGAACTCGCAGCCATCTTTCTTCGTAGTTTACAATATGGTGTCCACTCAGGTCAGTCTATTGTTTCCCATCCATTCCCTGTACCACCTACAGTTGGGAATATTAATAAGTTCTCATTAATGTACTTTTGTAGGTACTGGCCGTGTACGAGAACACCTCGGAAGATCTGCTCGAGTTGTTCGAGAACTTCTGCGACCACTTTCGCAATGCCTCCCTGCACTGCGAAACACAATTCCCTTGTTCTCCTTCCAGTAATATTCATGCCAGGTAACTAATGGAAATTAATTCCATTTACTACTTCCTTTTCAAATCTAAAACACTGATTTTAAGGCGGAAGGAGGCTGAGCGAACCATACACTGCAGCCTCCACTGTAGCAGTTACTTTAAAAATCGGCCACGT
>JAQFZQ010001723.1:0-17575 GCA_034696005.1 Glomeris marginata
AGTTTTCCATCTTCAAATCCCACCAACACATATCAGATGAGGAAATTTCCAAACTTTTGTCTGATAGTGTATATGGTGCTGCAAAATCATTTCAAGGTGCATCAGCACTTTTGGTAATGGTTAAAAACAATGTTAGCCACACATTCACCTGCAAAATGCGCTGTAGGATTAGGTTTGCATCTGACACTTTTGTATATGTGTAATAACATCATTTGTATGTGTTGACCCAAACAGATCTATCTATAAACAGGGATAAAGCAATGTGAAATGTGTTTTTATCCTGGAATTTAATCTTTGAATACTGCTGACTTATGCTTTGTTGGTTCACCTTTATATGTATAGTCATACATATAATCTGCTTTGTTTACTTGCTTTGCAGTTGTATATGGTATTACTATATACTACTCATGCTGTTGATGTTGCAATAATGGAACCTTGTAAAATTGAAAGAAACTCCAAAACCATATATACAGGGTGATCCTGATCTCTCTGTACAAACTTTTAGGGGAGGTAGGGGGACACTAAAACAAACTTTTGTCTTATTGCGCCACCCTTTGGTGCATTCACTGCCATGATAAGCTGCCAGCAGGAAAATACATGGCAGCGAATAGGACAGCCAATCAGGTGATAGTTTATGGTTACAACGGTGACCTGTGAATGAGTGTACAAACCTTTTGTACATCAGTTGTGCAATAGTTGTGTCAAAGATTTGACCACCAGCGGTTATGCATGCCTCTGCGAAATGTTCCATGCAGTTTCACACAGTTGTCAGTGCAAACGTCTGGCGGTTCGGCACATGTCTGTGAGGGTACTTTTTGCGATACAGTCGTACAGCAGCTCTTTCATTCCCATTGGCAGCCCCGTAAGCTAGGTGCATGTCCGCCATCTCAACATTTGTAAAATGCTGCAAGTTGACAAATGACATAAAATTTGCTTCAAACTGTCAGAACGAAATATCCTCACCCCCTTTTGTCTGAGTTTTACCTTGGTTTTACTGATGCTTGAGAAATGTGACATTTGCATACTATGTGCATGTGATTCTCCAACCTGTTGCAATTGCTACACTATACGGGCATTCTCCAACCACCCACTTCATACCGAAGGGTGACACATTAGGACATGCATTTATAGAACATAAAACGTTTGTTTTAGTGTCCCCCTAACTTAATTCCCTAAAAGTTTGTATGCAAACTCTCTGTATACAGACAGATCGGAATCAACCTGTATATGTGGCTGCCTGATATTTTATAAAATTGGTTATCCAGTTTCTAGTCGAGTATTTAGGTGCTGACATACGTAGGCCCGCTTCCTGCGTCCGTGCTGCGTGCTGCGCATGCACGATGCAGATTGACACTGTTAAACCAAGGACATAAATATACCTGACAGTTATGTCGTGTCCTTGGTTAAACTGAACCTTCATTCCGTTAAAAAATCCTAACCTAACCTAAATTAAACTAAACTAACTTAACCTGACCTAAACTAACCCAGTTTAAGCTTACCTGACCTAATCTACTTGATAGGTTTGGTTTAGAAAAGTCCATCCACACCTATTCCATACGTATTTAAAACGTAAATTTGCGGTGCTCACACTAATTAGTTTTAGTAATTAACGAGAAATAGTAATGTGGATGATGGGCAAGTTTAATTGATCATCTCGCACCATGTTAATTCAATTATTAACTGTGTAATTGGGGGTGATCATGCAGAGATGTCTGATGGCATACTCTTCAACCCTGAATAACGGAATTTCATAGGCCAACTTATTAAAATGACGATGTAATTAAATATATATTGCACCTGTCAGTAAAATACCTCTCATATTATCAGTACCGGTAATAATCGTATTTATTTGTCATGTACCAATTGAGGAAATATGGTGCCCATGGCAGACATCCTACTATATCCTGCATTAATTTATTAAATACAACACACATCAACAATGTATATGTTAGATTTTTATTTGAAATCCATTCCATGTAATATCTTATTTCGTTTCATAGAGTTTATAAACATTAAAATAGATAGATATTGTTAGTGAAAGTAGCGTTTTTACTGCCATGTAAACATTCAGATATTATTAGTTTTACGATATATACATAGAAATATCTTGGGGCACATAAAATTACAACTGAATAGTAAACAACTTTATCCAGTTTATATAGCTAAAATAAGTGAAATAAAAAACACAACATAGTATATTACTACACAATCTCATGAGAGTGATGCCTCACATGTGAAACATCGTCTGCAAGTATATAAGGCAAATAACCATTTTTTGTTCCAGAAAAAAAACATGTAGGCTACATGAGGTAAATGCAATTGCATCATTAACCTGCACAATAGGAAGTAAAAAAATAACAAGTTTACAATAATAACCACGCCATGTTATTTTTTGTTTTGGACATTTTATATATGAGAAAAGCTCTGCCTAGACTATACAACAGAAATTTGATTGAAAAATAAGTGTATTTATAAAATCACATCCTTACACATTCCTTCATCTTTCTCAGTTGTTTTTTTTTCACATTTCATGAACTTTATTTATTTTTACCGCGAAATTATAAAACATGGAGCAAATATTAGAAATCAAAATCCAAGAAAAACTAAATGAATATTAGGGTATGTCTATGGTATTATTTTTAATAAGATTAGATACCTTATGCATAAGGTCTGTAGAGATGTGAATGAGTATATTTTTATAATTCAAATTTAAAGGTGAACTGACAAGGTTTTGGAACATACCCTGGAAAGTGTGTAATTCTATAGAATTGATGCCATTAAAACGATTGGCACAAACAAAACTTTTTTACAAATTGTTAAAACAAAGTTACGAGTAAAAGAGGGTGACACCCCATCATAGAAGGATGGTGTCACCGCGCTGGTGTCACAGTGTCCTGTTTTAGCAAAATTTGAATTTTCAGCCAATGAGGCCAAGCGCCTCTGCAGTTTCAGCCTCAAATTTTTATACAATGATCCTAAATTAGTGGCAATCAAATGCTAGCTTTTTCAGGGTATGTTGCACACTTGTAGGTCTCTACAGGTTGTAAATGTAATGGTGTTACACATTTTCAGGGTTTGTACAGGGTTAAGAGTAGATGCAGAATTGCCAATGAAATCATGTCGGGGGAACGTACATGTTCCTTGCTACAGACAGGGAATTCATTACAAGTGGCACGTGCTCATAATAGCGGCTCGAATTGGCGTCCAGCAACTGCAATGCAAACATTGCATCTACGAACCATGTTGTGGTGCACCCTTTCCATAGCGTGTGGCGTGTGTGTTATGTTTAGCGCCGCAGCCTGGATGCGTGCAACCAGATCCTTGCCAACTTGCAGGGGCAGCATGCGAAACTTTGCCAGTCTGTAGAAAGGAACCTGTACGTTTCTGGAAATGAGTTCATTGGCAATTCTGCATCTACTCTTAACCCTGTACAAACCCTGAAAGTTTGTAACACCATTACATTTACACCCTGTATATGTGTTATACTATATCACAAATTTACATTTGAATTTTCCAATTTTTTATTGGATTGATATTTGTAATTAACATATAAATGTGATAATTTCATAGATGTTTTTCAGTATACTACATGTCACTCTTTTTAAGGTTTTCTGATTACATTTACATAGGTATACTCAAGGCAGAGTCTCAAATTGTATTTTTTAACCTCATTAGTCTACAATATTCTATGGAATATAATATGTAACATATGTATCAGCCATACAGTTGACATTAGGGGATCGTGCAAATAACAGCTCAATCATTTCAATACAGACTATTAATAACCTTTTCAGGTCTGCTGAAAGTGCATCTTAATTATTAAGTAAATCAAATGTTGCTAATTTGAGGATGAATGTCTTTTAAAATCCATAAGCTTACTTAACCTTTCTTATTCCCTGCTGGTGCATATGAAATGCGTCAGATGACCTTATTTTTGCACGACCCCTTACAGAATGTTAAAAGCTTGAGTGTGTGCATTGTAGAATAATAGGTACATTTCAAATATATAATTTTTGTTCAATGATTACGTTTTCAAATATTGTTAACATCTGTAGAATATTGTTTTGTAAAAATAACTATACCGATTTACAATATATCACACATACAATAACATCATTCAAGGTGTTATATAATCGCATGATACCTGCTGAAGTATAGGTATACATACTGTAGATTAGAATTGGGCCCTCAGTTAAAGTAAAATTATGTGTGATTATAAATTCTTAATGGGTAAAATTCAACAGCAGTACTGATGTCATTGATATCAGTCGTAATTTGTCAACTGAAATAAGGCAAGTGTATGTCAAGAAAATTTGCTGTTGTATCCAAGTATATTGCAGGTTCTGCATTGCAAATGTAAAAATATAATTAGTACTATAAAATCTATTACTGCACCTATCTTGTTATAAAACAATACTAAAAGCATAAAACTCTTGTTGCTTGTGAATTTGCCGAAAATGTAGAAATTACAATTACTACCAATATCGCATTTACAATTTGTATAAAATGGACTTAACAAATTGATAATGAAAGCTGGCTGGCTGTTTCTGAGGCAATTTATTATGTTACGAACTGGAGAAGCACTAAACAGCACTTTTTTTTTACAGCACTAACATTTGGCACACACAGATTAAAATGATGGTAAGATTCAAAGTGTACACATTAATTACAGGTAATGAGCTATATACTGCCCAGAAGAGGTTATATTCATATATACAGGGTGGGGCGCCGGAACCAAGTGTTTTTGAATTGGCTAATACTCGGGCAATAAGAAACGGAGGGTCAAGATGCAGGTGGAAATCCATTCCTCAGCTCGAGCTGAGCATTTCACTTTCAGTTGCTATCCAGTTATAGCCCAACCGCTGGATTGGATTAAAGGGACAGTATACCCAAAAAAGATTTTTTGGTATGTTGTGTGCAAAAACAAACTACAGAAAGTTAGTATAGGCCAGGACAAACTGTGAAACCACACCCCTTTTAGGACGGTTTTTATTTAATTTCTCGTTAACTATCTCGAATTGATTAATACTTCCTATACTAACTTTCTATAGTTTGTTTTTGCTCACAACATATCAAAAAATATTTTTTGGGTATACTGTCCCTTTAAGACGGGGGAGAAATGTAAACCCCTTTCCACAGAATTTCCAGTTTTGAACAAATGTTCAGCAACTAACGGACAATGGGAAGCTTCACCCCTACTTAATCCCAAAAACGTATAGATCGAATGTTCAGACTGTATCAAAATGACCCCACGGAGTTCAAAACTTGGCATGTTCGCATACGATTGTTTTGCGAGGAGTGGCAAGTCGGTGACTACAGCTCAGTGAGAGTTTCACAGTTTTTTTTTTAAATAATCAGTGATCTAGACTCCATGGGATCATGATGGCAACTGGATAGCAACTGAAAGTGAAATCTGAAATGCTATGACTGAGCTGAGGAATGGATTGCTACCTGCATCTCGACCCTCCCTTTCTTATTGACCGAGTAACAGCCAATCCAAAATCACTTGGTTCCCGCGTCCCACCCTGTATGTATACCCTGACATTCCATGATCCATGCAGAGAATTGAACTCAGTTAATGGACTGCTTGCTCTTAAATTAGAAAGAACTGCTTATATACCATTGTGAATCAGAAATGCAAATTGGTACAGAAGTAGTGTACATGAATGCCGAGTGGAGGAACATTGCCACAAACATCCTGATGATAGTTAGGCTATATCAGTTCGTGTTGAAGTGAGATCTTTGGGTAATGGCCTTGAACCGAGAGCTCAGAGATGCTGGCCATGCAAGTTCGATCTTATTGTATTATTCAATAAACTTGTTTTTTATGACAGTACCCACATGAGTGATGTGCACGCAACCTTACATAGTGTGAACATGGACTAGCTGCTTCCATGCTCGATCAATTGCCACAGTGAAATGACCTCTCTATAGCTCAGTGGTGCAGGCAGATAATGCAACCTGTTCTGTAATTTTTCTAGATTAACAATTTCAGACCTGCAGTCATATGAATGTAAATAGCTACTACAATCATAGCCACGAACATACTACACAGTCACATACTCAATACAGCATATTCTATATGAGAGGAGTATACAGTATACGGTCAATATGATGTCAGATTTTAAAAAGTTTCTCAGAGTTAAAAACTATAAAATGGGCAATAATTAATGTTGTTCACAGGCACTCGACTCATTAAAAATTTGTTTTAACTGGACTAATATTTATATATTCTCCCATATGCAAATGCTTTTAATAAAATTATGTGAATTGTTAATTAGTAAGGTGACCTACAAATTAAATTTTAATGACACGAATGCTCTGCTAATCACAAATGAGTTTTTCATTTCCATCTGAAGATGATGTTTGGGAAGTCACGTGGTATTGGAAATGAGAAACTTTTAAAATATCGTCCACATTATTTCTAATTGTATGACATCACATGGGGGGAGAGGTACAGTAAGGTGGTCGAACATAACAAAGTTTGTATGTCACAAAAGGGCAGTCTGAGTAAACTGACACGGTTTGGCAAAGTGCTACGCAACATTAATGCTATAGTCTGTTTCACTGCAAACTTGCAGCAAAAAAGTTGTTTGGCTGTGTACTGAATTAACCAGCCCACCTCGTGACACAAAGTGACAATGGAGTTTGTGTTATGGTGGGTGTTCGGTTTTCATTTGACTCACCCTCATAATATGGAAACAACACAATGTGGATCGATATCTTGTGCAAACTGCAACTGTGCAGACACCTCCATATTTGAGAAATTCTGAAAAGTTGTTGACCAAATGAGATTGACATACTTTGTTGGCATTAAAGTTTGCCAGATAGATAGAAGGTTAGCAGGCATAAGGGAACCTATTAACTTAATTATATTTTCACAGAGATTTTGCTGCAACACTTCCTTCTTTCTTTGTTTTTCTTCATGTTGCCTAAGTTTCAGGGTACTTTGCAAAACCATGTCAGTTCACCTTTAATTGCCTTAAATCATCAGCTGTGGCATTGTTACACTTCATTTGCAGCGAAAGAGGAATTGTGACATCCAAGCTATGTACGTTTTTGGCAAGCTAAATCTAAACTGGATATCACTAGCTGTTAATTTAGAACTGACATGCGCGTTCATGAATGTTTGCGTTTGTTAGGGAACATTGAAGGGCATATGCTGTATACTATAAAAGCCAGCCATTTTCGTACATGTTTGTGTGCGAAAAGTCTACAAAAGAAGTGGGCATGACTAAACATTCGGCCACTTTGATGTATTTACTGCCACCAGAGCGAATGTAGTTTGTGCTGGTGCAAAATGGGGATTGTTGTTGTACAAATACTGAACTTTCGCCAATAAATGGCGAATGTGTGGACCCAGGAGACATCACCCTTATTATACTTGAGAAATTGATGCCCGTATATACACTACTTTCAAACTCAAGGCTAGAAAAATTATGATTGGTTGGTTGCTTCTGGCATGGAGCTATGCAGGTGAAATTTATATCCGACAATGGAAAAAAAGTATGGTAACTTATGTGTATACTGTGATACCCAACATCTTTCCAGCTGCTGACTATAATTAAGAAATGGTTTCGTGTTGCCTATTAATCAAGTCATATTATGGTGGAAATGGTTTATACTGTACTAGCTGTTATTTGATGCTGAATAGATTGAAAAACAGGTGGAACTACTTTATTCTGTGCATCCCTACGGTGATTGGCTACCAAACTATCTTTTATTTTTCTCACATTGTTTGGATGTAGTGTACATTGTAGGTGCCAGTTTCTCAAGTGCAAAATGGGTGACCTCATACTTGTCCCAACCAAATGTAATAGCAATGTTGGCAATTTAAAGGTGACTTGATATACGGTATTTTTTGCGCAATCGATTTTGGTGAAAATTTGCACATACGAGGTGTGGCACAAAAGTAATGAGACTGGCATCACTGAGAGCGATCTGGCAACACTGTGTAGGGAGGCCCTATTTGTTCCTGCAAAAACTGGACTGAACCTGCAAGAAATCACAAGCTCCATCAGGAAGAAATGTCAGTGTATACATCAGTGGCCATAGTTATCTGAACAGAGTGTTTCAGCAGTGTATGAGGCCTATGTATCTACTTTCCTGTAGTAAAGATACTGGATTGTGAACTCTTGTGTGTTGTAGCTCTTATGGATTGACAATAGTGACAAGAGACTTTAGTAATTACTCCGTTTTGTGTGATAAGTGAAGTTGTGTTTTTGTAGTGCGTTACAGAAAATGGAAATGCAAAATTTTGAGCAATGATGTGCCATCAAATTTTTTAAAACTTGGTGAATCCGCCAGTTTGACCTATGAAAAGTTGCAACGAGCCTATGAAGAACATTCCTTATGAAAATCACAAGTTTTTCGGTGGCACAAAGCATTTTTGGAGTCACTGAAAAGAGCCCTCATTTGTTCCACATGTTCCTCAGTTTTTTATGTTGAAGACCTTCCTGAGCAAGGTTTGTCTTCCACTGCTTCTCGGCCCTCCAAAAACGCTTTGTCACCGGAAAACTTGTGCTCGAGTATTCCCCATGAGCTCATTGCAATTTTCCGTAAGTCAAACTCACATATTCACCAAGCTTAATTACAAAATTTGTTAGAACACTGGTGTCCCATTCTTTGTAACACATTACAAAAACATAACTTCACTTATCACATGCTCTAGGGTCGTGTAGTTACCGCAATAGGTTGAAACTTTTAAAGAACGCCTAGGAGGAACTGACGTACATTTGAAGAGGAAGCCCACAGTGTGTTGGATAACAGTGGTTAACTTTAATATCCAGAAGTATACAAAAATATGCTCTCAACACCGAGGCCAGGAAAACAAATGGAGTGAACAAAGATGCAATAAATGAAGGGGAAGCCCGCAATGTTGCCAGATCGCTCTCAGTGATGCCAGTCTCATTACTGTTCTGTTACACCTTGTATATCTTCAGAATGTAATTCTGAGTGTCACTGCCAAATTTGCTTTTTTATCCAATTCAAAATGTAGTTTGAGAGCTGTGCTTAGTTAAAACTTTTCTAGATTTTGACCCTATACCAAACTCCTGTTTGCCATATCTCGCACAAAGCTTATCCAAACAATAACTGACTCTTGTAACTCGTATCCTATTTACTGAAACTACAGTCTGGTTTTACACTTGTACGAACACCTAACATGGGTCCACAAACTAATAAGTGTGGATGCAGAGTTCATGCAAGTGTCCTGTCCCGTTTTAAAGTGTCATTCACTTAATCACTTCAGTGTTTTCTCGGACTACATTGGCTGCCAACCTGCTTTCGAAGGTCGTTGATAGGAAACCATATGCCTACTCAATTGTGAATAATACTTTAGATGCGGTAAACAAACAGCACACATCGGTGTCCGAATGTTAGTCACGCCCCTCTTTATTGTAAAGCATGTGTGGATCCAGGTTTTAAGTGTTAATAAGCGTTACTCGGCTAAGGCACTGTTGTGTAATTATGTGTCCATGACAACATAGCATGTGTCATAATTACTAGTAAACCGTTTCCTCTTTTCCGTTTACAATCAATGACGTACCGCCTTTGATTTTTGTAGAAAAGAGGAGGTGCATGACCAACATGATGATAGGCTCCAAAGTAATGGACCTTTCAGAATCATGTCCTATTATAATCAATCATAAGTAATGTGATCCAAAATCTTTGCAGCAACCAGTTTCAACAGCACCTTCAATAGTTTCGGTTATTTATTGTCACAACATGTCATTATTTCAAATACAATGCACCCTCGATTATCTGAATTTGATGGAAAATCAAAAGACATTAATAATTTGTCTTTAGTGTTTTCGATAATCCTTGATGTTGGATAATCCTTGATTTTGGATAATTGGGTTTCGGGTAATCGAGGTTCAATTGCATTTCCAAGGTTTTACACTGTATGTACGTACGTATCATCATCATGGGATTGTTAAATAAAACAATAATTTTAAAGGTCAGGTTCATTATTTGCCATTTATTTGCAACAAGTATGAGGCAGATAAATGTTGTTTATGGCCTTTGTCCATGACAATGATGTTCAAAAATCGCATCATGATGAGTTATTTACTCGATTTCTGTATAATTACTGTGTAATGTTTATTAATTTAATGCTTTTGTTGCCTAAATTAGATAAATAACAGCATGTGGAACCGCAATTATTCTCAATTTTAGTCGAAATCAGTCATAGTTGGCAGATGTTAAGGGATAGGGAGCATTGTTACTTGGAAATGTATCTCTACGCTCCATGTTCTATGCAAGAGCCATTCTGGAATATTTGCCACAAATATTCCAGAAAAGGGACTATTTTTCGTCGTGCATTAACATACATGTTCCAGCGTGCAAACCGTCTGCCAACTTATGATTGATTTCGAGTTTAGCTTCACATATTCCTTTGTATGAGCGCATTTTGCAAGTATGCTACACATTATGGTGATATAATTTCAAAGGAAATACGACTATTGAACAGTATGGTAGCTTATTACGTGCAAAATGAGACGTATACCCAGTTTATTGTGACTTTATGAATCTTTCTGCTTATGAAGTCAAAAGTATGGCCAGATCATACATAATTTAAGCTGAAGGAGCCATTTCTTTAATTTCGCATATTTTGTATAGTTACCACGCCCACATGACTATACTTACTCGGCTTTATGTTACTTTGACATCTCAAGGAATTGAATGGCAAATTGCATTTTGGGAGATTGTATCGATTTGAATTGCTCATGCTCATACTTGGAATTTGAGGAATAAGTTCAATGAACTAGACGTACTGGTAAACGTAGAATAACTTTTGAAAATTGTAGCAAATGTTTTTGAAGCAGCATATTTAAAATGGCGCCGGAATAGTTAGGGCATTTATCTCTTTGATCCACTTCACGTTAGAGAAGTAATTGTTGGGAAGCATTTAGAGAACAGTGCATGACCACAAAACAATTTGCTGCCAAATACAGTGTATATAATTGGGCTAAGATAATTGTATGTTGGTTCCAGACTTAGATGGGTCAAATGGGATAGGTTCCTGGATGTGGTGTTAATCAATGGACTTGCTGAAATTGTTGCAGAATAGCTTAATTCCCAAAGACCAGCAGGTGAAGTTATATATAGGAAACGATCGCAACATTACAATTAAGAAAAGGAGTTTGTACACAGGAAAGTATACTTGGTTTTATGACCACGCTTGATAGAAAGCAAATTGCAGGTAAACATTTACCCAAGGTACATAAGTGACATTGCATGGTGGAAAAAATGTATAAGCTATAGATTTAAACATAATATTAGAGAAATGAAAAAGAAAGCTTAGATTAACAAATGATTACTGGCAATTTGTGACAAAAGGGCAGTGTAATTAACCAGATAAGGCTAGAAGTTGATATAGTGGACACGTGAGCAGGAAAATTATTATATAAAGCATGCACTGTTTAATAAGTTGATGTTTTGACACCTGATGACTGATGTTAAAATTAGCCAAGGTATGTTGTGTCTTTAGTGAATATATTTGGGGAAGGAAAAGTATTCCATATTAATGAACTGCACTTTAACCCACGTGATCATTGCTGTAAAGAGCTTCAGCTATTTTAATAATAATTATTAATAATGATAAACGTTGTTTCACGTAGGTGGTGAAAGCAAACAATTGTATTATAATTAGCAATTTGGAATAGTAATCCTTAACCCACAATATTGGTTCTTTAAAGACACGACACGCGTTTCGGCTTTAAAGAATAAAATATTGTGGGTTAAGGATTACTATTCCAAATTGCTAATGTTAATTGTCCCACATTGCTCACTGACTGTAAAAAGTCACCTATTTGAATTGTATTATAACTTTTGGAATCGGTCAGTTGAGATGACCGAGAAAAATTCAAAGAGGAGATCAATATGCCATTGGTAGCCGATGCAGTGTATAAACACTCATTATTAAGCTGAGGTGTACAGGCATTTTATGTTAAGATATTCACTCTCGGATATGATTTCAAGGGCGGCTGTTATAACCGTGCTGAATTATTGAAAAATCAAGTTACAAGTTTAACTTATGGAGGTTCTAATTGCAATTTCAAGAAATAAGCTGCACATCTTTTTCTCCATATTTTGCAATTTGCTCCAACCAACAATGAAAATCGACATTATGGTCAAGTGCACCATATTATTGTAATGGATACTTTTTTAAACATTATTAAGGCTTAGATGGATTATTCTGTAGGTATATGTCCATTGGAATTCTCATGTTCATCCATCGGATCAATGTAAGTGCTAGTTATTCTTGTTATGGCTGAACTCTCTTCTCCAAAGCTCTGTAGAGATTCAGCCGCACTTACGGACCACCTCAAGCGTCCCGTAGAATCATAATGATCATTTGGATCCATGCAATCAAAATTATTTCCCCCATTAACCTTCATTGGGCTAGCAATGACCCCAACACCTGAACTACTTCCGATGCTGCTTTTGTTATTCTGAAATGTGACCAGGGGTACTGGTGTGACCGTTTGCTTTGCGACAGTGGCACGTCCGGGTAAAATCGCCCCTAAACACCTTGAACATTCGGCAAAGACCTCTTTGAATTCCTTGCGGAAATTGTCATTCAGCCATCCGTACAACAAAGGATTGGAACATGCTGAACTCATGCCAAACACGTGACACGATGCAAACACAATCTTGAAGGTCTGATCGTCTTCGAATGAGTAGTGGAAATCTGTGACCAGGTTGAGGATGTTGAGGGGCATCCAGCTGATGGCGAAGATTAGGGCTATGCTGCCTAGGAGAAGATTGGTCTTCTTGAGACGACAACCCTCCATGGAGTTTGCTGTGTTGGACAATCCTGCTGTGTTTGTCGAACAGCCTTTCAGTTTCTGTCGACTCTGCAGTCTTGTGTGAAGTTGTCTGGAGATTTTGTGGTGGGCAACACTGACTATGGTGATCGGTAGCACGTACTGGAAGAGCATTGCTGCTACAGAGTACAAGGCACGGCCATGTTCAATGGGCCAATCCTCGTAGCAGTACTCCACGTACGGTAGGGTGGTCAGGTTGAGTTCGTGATGGATGAACTTGCGGAAGACGAAGAGAGGCGAGGCTAACAAGAAGGCAACGAGCCAGATGAAGGCTAGGATCACCAGTGCTCCAAGACGCTTGCTCCACTCTCGTGTTGGGAACACTATGACGTTGTAACGGTCTAGGGCTATTGCTGTTATGCTCATTGTGCTGACGTAGATGCTGGTCGCCTGAAGAGTTGTCACCAGCTTGCACATCAACTCTCCTACAAACCACACCTTACGGATGACAGAAAAGAAATGGACATGCTTAATTTAGAGCACAAAACCATTTAAAGGAGAACTGACACTGCTATAGGTCACTTCACCGATTTTTTGTGTGAGTCAGCCATTTTGTTAAACACATAATAGGGAACATTGCTGAAATTTTAGCAGATTTTTTCAGCAATTTGTTCAAATGTTATAAGATTGTGAAATTTCCGAACAGCTGGTCGCAAGAGACATAAGTCTGTCGATGCTTTCATTGGCTGAAACAGCTACGATGTTCTCATCTGATCATTGACGATCATTTCATTGGCTGGCGCACATTTCGCCACAGGACATTATGAGGTCAGCGCCATGACATCACACTTCTGTGACACCATGGCGTCACACCTTTAACTAGTTGTAACTTTTTTTAAACTAAGGTTGACAAAACTGTTGTTAGCGCCAATGTTTTTTGGCATCATATCAATAAACTATGGACTTATCATTGTATGTTCCAAAACCGTGTCAGTTCTCCTTTAAAAAGTTAACTCAGTATTGATTTCAAACAAAGTTTTTAAAGTTCATGCAAGGAGTTATATAAGGTTACCAGGATATCTTGACCATTGCTTTGACCAAGGTGTTATTATAAGATATCCATATAATTCATGGCAACAAGATATTGATGGGTGGTGACATCAAAACCTTCAACCGTATTGGTTGCCGTGGGATTGGTCCAAACCAGTCCAAAACAATAACATCCCATTTCACTCGGTTCTATATAGCCACTTCCGAGCTGGAGATTGCTACTCCTGGTAAACTTATTGAATTCCTTGGTCTGATCAACAATGTGTGCAGGATTGCTGATAAAGAAATCTTTTGTAAGATATATATACTTAGCTTGAATGCTCGGTACAGGCATTACAAAACAATTGTTTTTGACACCCAAGAAATATTTAAGGAAAGTAAAGCATCTTCTCATTGAATAGCAGCAATCAACCGTATAGGTAGATTATTTGTCTATTTCTATGGGGAACTAAGACAAAGGAGCATTCAAAATGTTGAAAACACATCCTAAATCATGATATGGCGACATTATTCAAGTAGAAGAATAATTGAATGAGGTGATGACGTACATATCGCTCAATTCAACTTACTTTACAAATTTAGAAAATCACCGATATTGCAAAGATCCTAAATCTACATCTCTTGCAAACAATTTAATAGCTAAAAGTTACAGTAAAATTAATACTTGTACAATATTTATGTATGTATACATCATAAATGAGTGTAATTTTGTGAAGCACTTAATTGCTGAAATACTCCATATGCTTATGCAAATCAAATTATAGCAGCTGTCTTTCACCTTTAATAACATCATTTCCAGCAGACATTTAACTGCAAGGGATAAGACAGGCATAAAATGTCGACAGCTAAAATCAATATTTATGTTATTAGCTTCATTTCCCTGAGCAATCTTGAAATAAACTTTGGCTATGTGGCCTATAGGCCCCTATGATAGTATAGTATGCATGGGTGTATTTATCAAAAGGGAAATTTCGTAACATATAAATGAAAGTATTAATTAAATTCAATGCCAATTTCAGATTTTCCTCCTAACTTCTGAATTGTAAATTCTATAATGACATTTTCTGTTGACTGCTAATGTCATTTCCACAATTCATTTGCATATATGGTGTGCTTGATTTGTTAGTAAATGTTGTACAACAAGCTATCATTAGGATACATGAAACACCTCACCATATATAAACAATTTAAGAGCACATTAATGGTGCTTAAAGCTAATTACAGTTATTAAAGGCACATAAACACTGTATACACGTGGGTAGCAGAGCCTCAACAAATTCAAGGGTACTTTATATACATTGATGAGCAGCAAAACATAACAGTAACAGTGGAAAGGACATCATGACAAATTAGTTAAAAACCCAAGGGAATGCTGGAGTTCGTCTATGCAGAGAATATAAACTTAAAATCTCATTAACCGATTTAAAAGGGAACCAGCACGTGGTCTTAATTATTCCTCAGTATTTCTATGTATTAGGAAATATGTGAAAGCTTTGTGTAGACTTCCGGCATGCTCAGAATTATCAGATAATGAATTAAACTTTTTTTTCAAAGGTTATCCAAATTTGGGTCTATTAAAGGTGTCATACAGAGGGCCAATTTCATTCATTATATAGGTCTAGAACATTACTATGCAATGTGACTGCATTCCCATGATATCCAGCTAGGCCTCAACCCAGCCAGAAGTCAGTGCTGTTGGCCAGCACCTCAAACACAATAAAAGTGTGGACATCACAAATTGTTAGTACAGTGAAACCTGTCTTAAGGACCACTTGCTTCTTAGGACCGATTTTACTCGGTCCCGTGGAGCACCATAGGATTTAACATGGTGAGAGGCCCACCTGCGAAATGCGACCAAGGACCGTGATTTTTGAGGCCCAAATTGCTGAAAACCTGCACTTTTTTTTCAAAATCTAGACCAAAATTCCAGAGGTTTATGTAAATTTTGGGGAAATTTAGCATAGGTATCATCTCACACTTACGATCGCACACAGCCATCAAGTGAAAACGGCTAGGGCCAAGTATTTTAGTACACCTGACAATGAAAAGCATGTTAAAGGAGAACTGACAGTCATAACTTAGGCAACGGATTTCAAAAATACTTGGCACATGTCATCAGGTATGCTACCTGAAGTTACATAAAAAATTTGAGCCCGGTTAGTTGAGCTATTGCAGAGGTATAGCCTTTACCACGGTTCTATAGAGGTTTCACGCTTGTCAATCACCCTTGCAAATCCCTATGGGAGGCGTGGCATGGACGAGGCATGGGCGTCGCCATTTCGTTTGATCTCGATCGCTTATAACTTTTTTACTAATTTTCACAGACATTCCGTTCCAACTCTTCATTTAATTGCTGCTTTTTTTTTCTTTTTTTTTGTAATTTTCAGAGAAACTTCAAAACCGTATCAGTTCTCCTTTAAGGCTGGGCTGTATAAAATTTATTTTTTTTTCGTGCAGGACCTGCGTTAAGGGACCCCCTGTGAATTAGGACCACTTTTCCCTTGTCCCGCCAATTGTCCTTTTAGACAGGTTTCACTGTAGTAAACTTTATAGATAAATACTGTACCTTGAGTACCACTTCAATTAAGGTGAAGGGCATGGTGAAGAGGCAAAGTAGGAGGTCGGAACAGGCAAGATTGATGATGAACACGTTTCTGGCCGTTCTCATCTTTGGTTTTCTAGCTACAACAAGGCAAACTAAACCGTTTCCCATTGACCCTGCCACTATGAGAACCATGTAGACTGCTACAATGGCTGCCATTGCATTGTCGCTCACAGCCCTGTTCTTCAGATATTGTTGCAAGTTCTCCCACAGACTGACGTTCTGCTCCTTCCATTGTGTTGGTCCTATATTCAAAGTCATGTTTTGATCCCAAAGCTGATAATGGCGCAAATCGATGTTGGCAGCAACTTCCATGTTTCTTAAGATGTTTCTTCCATATATACTGTGTGTGCCTCTGTATTTCAATGCCTACAGATGTATCCCATGTGGAATTTGGTCAGCTGAAAATAATATATCAATTTAGTTTGACAATATGGTATTCACACTACTGCATCTATTATTGTATTTTATTTTCTGGCCACTGACCAAAATTCAGTGATGTCAAACTTGCTGTAATATCAAAGGCCAGCTTATTAAAGTTATATTTAGTTCAAAATAATTGTTTCTAGAAATTAAAATACCCTAAAGATTGTTGATTCACCGTTTTAAGAAAAATCCGGAATTGAATCATAAATTAAAAATATACAATGGAATTTTTTGCACAATTACTCCCTTTATGTTACAGATTGAACACCAATTATGTTTATGGTACTACTATATGTAGCGTATTCATGAGCAGTATGCCTAATGATATTAATTATTAAAGTTGCTAATGCAATTTCTTAATTAGAATTCATGTAATTAACCCGGCAATTGTGTTATCTTAACATAATCAATGGTTAGTACAACTTTGTATATTGCGTTAGTTTATATTCTTCAGAAGTCCTTGGAGGATAATAATGCAATAATAAGTTTTCAAAATGGTTCATACTCGTGTTTCACTTACTTGATATAATTTTTTGAGACATTTGGGTTTTATAAGTGGTCTAGCACGGGGTATACCGATGTTAAATTCGCAATTGTGTCCTTAAATTTAAGTGAAATGCTGTAAAGTGAATATATTATATACTATAGTGAGTTAAAGGTGAACTGACAGGGTTTTGTAAGGTACCCTGATAATTGGTTTGTAAGTAGCTATTTGTGTCCCTTATAC
>JAQFZQ010001724.1:0-17574 GCA_034696005.1 Glomeris marginata
GGGGAAAACATGCTTGTTTTGGTGCCATTTATACACACCAGAAGTTTGTCGGTATATTTTTGGGACACCCTGTATATGAAGATTGAAATGACAAAACGGGGATATATCCAACGAAATGGAAATTCAAAGACCTTTTCTTCGAAGGTTTGCACAATCTTATTTGAAGAGTTTTGTATAGCATAAATTCTGCATAAATATATTTTTTGCAATAAACTGAGAAATGTTGACCACATTTTGCGTTACATATGAAGCTATCACGCGTAAAATTATTTGGGTCAGTTGAAACGTTTTTAAGTTTTAATTGAGCATGTCAATGGCAAGAATGCAAAATACTCTAAAGACCTCCTGATATGTAATCATACAGTGACCTGAACATTTTACTCCTTTGAGAATGTTACAGCATCAAAAGACATGATAGGTAGACATTTCTTGTTTGCCAGAACCCACCCAAAGTGTCGTTGAGCATTATGTAGTGATTGCCGATTCTAATTTAAAGGGACAGTCATCTCCAAAAAATTGATATGTTATTCAACTGCTGAAAGTATATAAATCTTGCCATAAAGAAATGCAACGCTTAAATTAATAAACTTGGGAATGAAGAATTGAAGTTGGACTATTTTCTTGCGCGGAAGGACGTATTACTCATTTTGCTAATCTGCTAAGGGAGTTGCGACATTTCATTGAACAGCTTAAAATCATGTTAAGAATACAGTAAAATTCAAGAATGACATACCTATTCGCTGCAAGCCCGCATCTCCTCAGAGAACCGGAAGTTCATCAATGACCGGATGGAGATCAAACTTGTGTGATCGTGTGCAAGAGAAACTACTTTCTCCACTAGTTCCGCTCTACTACCGGACTGATGCCCCAACTGAAGTCCACTTTGGTATTTCACTATTGAGACTAGGAGTGTTGGTTACACAAACAACACGGGTTGAGGCAATAACTGCCTTATGCTCACAGTTACCTCTCAAGGTCCAAACAGGTAGCAAAATATAAATGAACTGATTAGAGTGGCTGGTGGCGCAGTGGCTACAGCACTCGCCTTGTTTCTCTATGGTCCCGGGTTCGGTCCTGGGTCCAACATGTGCAAAGGAGTTTTCTAGTTATCCTGCCAGCTTGTGATGGGTTTTCTCTGGGTTCCCTGGTTTCGCCCATCTTGTAATTAGCTAGAATATGTTCCTAGGGATTCGCTGTGGGCCCTGAAAAGTGTGCATTAAAATTGCTTGCGTTGCAACCCATACGGGTCTACAGACTGCGGGTTAGCACACTTGCTTGCGAAATTAGGAATAGGTTAGGATGGGGCTCACGGGTTAAGACACTGTGTCTCCAAGCATTTGACATCACAGCCACCAATGACAGCCACAAATGTGCTATGTGGATGCAGATGCCCTTTCATGCATTCCTGAGGGATTCACATGAGCTCTCTCTCTCATCTTTAAGACACAAGGTGTCGCACGGCAATCACCCAAAAAGGGCAAGATCTTGACTGCTCTTCTCTGACACATGCCCAGGCTGTTGTGATCTTGTCGAAAATGACATTTTCTTGCTTTGTGGCAAACCAGGAAATGGAAATGCAGTCACATCGTTGTCTCAAAATAGTTACACGCAACAATACCTTACATGTTCCACATGGGAGGTGTGCACTTGGATTACTTCCATACACATTCCAAGCTGACTCATTGCTACTTCTGATAAAGTACTATATGGATACTTACATCTGCGGCTATGTGTCAGGATGCACAACCTGTTGACATCCTAACTGATGCCCATCAAGTCAACGTGTTCGACTGCAACATCAGAAGATCCCAGACAGCCCATTCAATGTAAATTCCTTCAACCCTTGCCAGATGCCATATTCATCAAATGGTAACACATACACCATCATCTTCATCATACATCATATGCCTGTTTAAATTAAATGGATTCCAATTTAAGCTGTGGATGCTATTGACTCTCAGTAGATATGACTGTACAATTTTGAGAATTACCTTTGAATTGTGCATTATTTAAACATTCGCTTTCCCTGTAAATAATTCATTTCTTTTCAGAAATGTTTACCAGGACATCTGCTTTGATTTGTTATTAAATTATGAAATTATTCGAGAGGAGGAAGTTATTCGGGTGGGGGGAATTATTTGGGTTTTTACGCTTAGGTTCAAAAACCCCCAAATAATTTCTCCAGGGAACTAATGCAGCACTTTACGGTAATTGACACAACCCCATAAAAATCAGAAAACTGCAGAAAATGGGCAACATACACAAAACTTCGGTTATCAAACAGAAATGAACATGCGTTCACACCAGTCTCATCCTTTTCACTGTGCTTATCTGCATGGGTTAAAATAAGTTTGCACGTGCTATCAGTCACCATTTCAAAATGCATATTAATTCGTGAACGTTTAAAAATTAACAAAACTTAATTGCAGCACTTATGTGTGCTAAACACATGGTGTGCTTGAACTTTGTAATTTACACTATACGAGCCCTAACGCTAATTGGATGACCTTGAGATTTTTAAGGTCAGAAGTTGGATTTCCGGATTCTGCACGAGATCCATATACACATATATAAATTCAACATTTTTTATCCAACCCTGTCCAATATAAAGGGAGGGTGATCGGACTTCACTGAATAACCCTGTATACTGTATTATGTTTCACATTTAGTTGACATCAAATTAGATCAGGCTTAGGTTGATAGAATAGGTATAACCCCTTCATCCACTCTTGGTATAACACATCATACAAAAAATAATATATTGCGGATGCTCCCGAAATAACACAATAATTTTTTGTACGTACTAAATCCTAACATCATTATATTTACTGTATACTTTACAATAAATTGCATGTGTGATTTTCAGAATTCACATGTTCGAGTGACATATGCTACAAACGTTTATATTTGTCTATTCAGCAGAATCATAAAGTATAATAAAATTAAGTGTCAAACTCTGACTGGCTGGCTAAACTGATGACAATGGGAATTTCCCGCTGCAGTTGATAGTTAAATGCAAATATCGAACATCTCGTAATTCATTTAAGAACTTTTCTATATGTGGTAATATTATGCAGTGTATATATAGTCACAAAATTGTCAATTCCACATGCGTGGCAAACGTGTACAGTGTACTAAAGTGTGTATTCGCGGAGATTTAGTAGAAAATCGAAATCTCCATTAATATTTAGTGGCAGGTCAAGGTCTTTGAGCCAGTAAAAAAGTTCTCTTGAGGACCTCTTCCTACACATGTAAATCTCAATTGACCTTCGTTGCCAGCTGGCAACATTGACAGCATATTTTGATTGCCTATGATTTGCTGTCAGCTTTAAATTACGAGAGAGTATAGCATAGTAGTCTAATAACTATAATCAATATGAAATTAACCAGTCTGCTGGACTTCCAGTGGAAGCCATTGCAGCAGTACATCCATCCACACAGCCTACACGATCGCCTTTTGTACCTGTCAAACTACGCTATTCATCCTTGATCATCATCTAGCAAAAGTGAATGGTGGAATCATTCAGGCAAACAAAAATGAGTTTCTCAATATAATTTTTGCTCATGAGTTGACCGGCGCAATTAATGTCTAGAACGCCTACATGTGTTATACAGGGTGGAAGAAAAGTCACGATTTTTGGGTAATAACTCAGTAAATATGCATGATACGCGATTAGAGACTGAGTGGGGGAAGGATCATTACGAAATAGGCCATCCACTTGGCATGACGGGAATGACCTTGGATTTCGTGTTCAAGGTTATTGGAAGTCTAGTTCCTTGCAGTGAGGTGCGTACACTGCCATAGGTCATTCACTATTACTTGGCAGGGGTATATTGAACAATTCGGTGGCTTTGGCATGGAGAAGTGCAAATGTGTATTTGTGTGGTAAAACCAAATTACTCCGAAAAAACAATCATTCATGTTGATGGTGCATTTATTTCATGATATCATACAAACAGAAATCTCCCATATGGAGAACCTTATAAAATGTGCTCCATATGACATCCTTCTCCTGCAATACACATCCTACAGTGTACTACAAGTAACTGGCGCACACGTGGTAGTATTGTGCAATACCCCTGTTAGGTATTAGTGATTGGCCTACAGCAGTTTAGGTATCTCACTGCAAGATCTTGACCGTACAGGATGCTTCCACTGAAACGCATGCTACCGGCCTGCAAACCTCACTTACATCGCATCCGTGTTTTCAAAATTACTAAACCAAGCATTTCCGTACTAATTTGATGGTGCTGCACAACTTTCGAATTGACACATGTGCCTCATCTCTTACGGTTTAAGAACCAGACTTCCAATAACCGGTCATTCCCGTCACGTCAAGTGGATGGCTCATTTGATAAATATCCTTCCCCCACTCTGTCTCCAATCACGTATCGTGCATATTTACCGAGTTATTTCCGAAAATTCGGAACTTTTCTTCCACCCTGTAGATAATTAAGTAATAATTCAGAACACCACTTAGGTTTTTAGTAATTGCCGACCATGTAAATGACGTCGGTAAATATTGCATAAAAATGCAAAGTTTTAAATTGAAATGCATGCATCATCACGAGATACCTCTAAAACAGCCTTATGCAGGGATATTTCATGTTAGGTACCTTCTATGTGTATGTGTAATTTCGAGGAAGGACGAAATAGTTCATTATACCATTATACAGATGGAATGTGTTCCATGAAAAAATTCTTAATCGAAAATATATTTCACACAAATATTTGACTTCTATATTAAAATTATCTCGGCATTAGATGAGAAGTGAAATAGTTTTTGCAAAATTACTTTAGGCGTTTAGCTACAATTAACGCAGACATTTATAATGTACAGCCCTGTATATTACCAGTGTGCATGATTTGTAAAAGTCTGGGATTTGCAGACTTCATTTATATTCTGGAAAAAACATTCTGTCCTTGGGTTATTTGTATTTGCTCCTATCTTTTCGGAATTTTTGCCAAGTCGCACTAGCAAGAATCAATGCCCTAGAGCTTTTCACCTTTTTCACTTCTATTAATAATATCATATTTTCCGTTTCAGTGCCATACCGTGCTGTGATTACCATATTAGATGTTTATATTTCAAGAGAATACAACATTTTCTAACCAATGCTTTTAGATTCGAACCCAAAATATTTTATCATAAAATGTTGCCTACTATAAATATACTGTAAAGTACAAGGTAACAGATAGGCACTGAAGTTTCACTGATAATGCAAAATTATAATGTATAATTGTATTAGTAGTAAATTCACAATGTTATTTTGTTGCTTAAATTATGTGGATGGACATTTTATGTACCTAATATAAATTGCATATGTGCACGTTTATGGTGGGGAACCCATGCGCTGTTTTCACTGCATTATATGCAATACCTAGTAAACAAAGACTTTTCCCCTAGGTGGCGTGCCAAACGCGATTGTGCTTATATTCTTGCTTTCCAATTTACTACATTTTGTGCCTTTATTACAACAATCTTATATCTCGTCAAACATACAAATGCAGAATAATAAAACCGTAAAAATCCGTAGTAATATTTGATGCACAGCCTGAATTACATTGAACAATTTACTCAAAATGGGTTATACAAACAGTAAACCTCTATTGTAACGATATCGGTTATAACGAACACCTGGTTATAACAAAAAAATTTGCGATCCATTGAAAATGCATTGTGTGATATAGGAAAAACCCGATTATAAGCAGAGTTTACTGTACAGTGAACCTCGGTTATAAGCAACTTGAAGAGACCGGTGGGGGGGTTGGTTGCCTGTAGCCGAAGTTACTTCAAGGAGAACCTCTCTTGTAAGCAACTTTTATGAATTTTTTGACAATGTTTCTCATATTACATATGATGGCAATGTTTATTTTGTTTAGAAGAATACTGTCATTTGTTTTTTGAATCCATTTGAGATTGCACCAAATACAAAAATTTGTTACATTTCACCCTCCAATTCAAGGTCCACTCAGAAACCAGTTTTACGGGGAAAATCAGTTGCTATAGTGCGTCTCAACTCAGAGTTGCAGTAATTCCCTCTTTGTTTTGCTTTATGGAGTTAAAGCCTTACACCAAAAAAACATTTCATTCTACAAAAGTTGATGGAAAATAATCAATAAAGTTAATTGATATTAATGTTTTCAAAATTTGACCTAAATGTTATGTGAAATAAATCTTTGGAAATATGTGCAATCTTGAGTTGAGACGCACTATATAACCGAAGTTTCCTATATCCGGCCGAGTTTACTGAAACCGGGGTAATTTGTATTGAAAATCCTAGGTGTTGACAAAATCATATTCCTGATTAATTCCGGCCTGCATTGGTCGCAATAGTTTTTATTGTTTTTGTAGTGTTATTTTTCAAGAAATAACGACAAATTTAGCAATTGTTTTTAATTTTGTTTGCACAATGATTTTCCATTTTTTGCCTTTTTCTCAAAACAGCTAGACAATAGAAAGTTAAATCATTTTTAGATAATCTTTAATAATTATTGCGAAATTTAAAATATGTGATAGAATTTCATTATCATAACAGTAGTTCAAATTTAGTTTCTACTCTCGCACCAAAGGAAGCGAAAATAGCTGCACGCGTTCTATGCAAATTTTGCGTACGATGACGTTGTTAGGGTGAGTGAGGCAGACCAACGGCGCTCTCGCTCTGGCCATCGATCTGAGTGTTGGTGGTGGTGTAGTTACTGGCTTCCCTCCCTAGCCGAGCTCAACAAGGACGCAACCATTCTACGTACGAACTCATGACGGAATAACACGCTGCAGTCGCGCCAGCAGCCTCACAAGCAACCAGCAGAAGTCGGCTTTGAATGATTCTCATGAGGAGAGGAGAAATCGAAGCGCGCTGCATTTGGACGTGGATTACCACCTTCGCTATTCACCAAGCTAGCTAGGAAACGGTGTCGGCGGATGTTTGGACGTTTCCAGCCTTGCATGTCGGTCGCACGTGGCCCTATCCATTTCCGTTTCCGCTGTCGGCCTCGAATCCGCGTTGCGAAGCGACAATATGCAAGCAGAATCGGGCGACATCAGGGAGATTCAGCTGATGCGCATGAGGGCGCGCAGACACACCCTGGCCAATGTTGGGTAGGTGCTCTCTAAATTGCTTTCCTTCTCCATCCAATCTTGTCCTTGCCTTATTTACCTTGTACGAGATCACCATCTGCGTGAACTCGCAGGCAAAAGCGTTTGGTGGCAGCACGTGCTCCACAAAGATTAGCCCATGTAATATTCAAGTAATACCATAGGAATTGTTGATCATTATATTGAACTGGAGAAAGTGTGAGCGCTGCCATGCTCCAAAAATAGTGCCAAATTGATTGGGAAGTTAATCAGTAGCTGTGGAGTTCAGATGGGTAGAGCTAGGAAGCTAGGACACGAGTTAGATCACGCAACAATGAGTAATTTTTTGCTTTCCATCTCCAATGTTATTATGCGTATTTTTCAGTAATAATGACATTTTTGTAGTTGCGTGTTATTGCCAAAGAGGGTGGATGTTATTTTGAAGCTGTACCACGTAACGTACAAAGAGTAGGAGATATTTTTGTTGCGACTTCCGTCAGATGTGTTTGTAATGAACACTGAACTTTCGATACAAAGATTACTTTGTACCTTGTGATTTTTTTTCTTCTTCAAATTAAAATAAAACACAATCAAGTACAACATTGTGTCGAGACAATGTTAAAATTGGGTTTTGCAGTTTATTTTTTGTCTTCGATCACTTTTCCTGCAGGAAAATGATGTCTTCTGCAGAATTGTGCACACATCCGCATGATATGTTCTGCGCAAAAATATTAATTTCATGCAGATCATTTTTTACATAAAATAAAATGAGCAAAATTGTACTGAATTGAATGAAAAATGTTAAGTGCAAAAAATCGTGAAGGAGAATGAATATTATTCATGTAGAAAAATGTTCCATTTCCTTCATAATTCTGCAAAATCTTAATTTTGCCCCGGGTGGCAGTTGAAATAAAGTTTGGTTATGATGCGTTCAACTTTGAAAGTATAGCATTGAATGATTAATGTTATATTGTGTGTAATATATAACTTTCAAGACAGAATTACGTATATTTTGTCAATTTTTGTGTTGCATTATTCATTGTGAATGTCGTTACAAATGACCGATCGACCTATCTACTCTGAATGTAGCTATTGCGCAACATTTGTAAATGTAAAATTACCTACTTCAACATTGCGAAACCATTATTTGTGCACGAATTGACAGATGGAGCAATAATTGTTCCCAAAATAGAAGTTTTAAATGACGAGAGAATATTTATCTCTTTATTTCATAACAGTTTCAAAATATATTCTGGCATTAAATTAGCATAATTGAATTTTGTTCGCTCAGGATTACTTTGATGAAAACTCGCCTTACATTTTGCTTTCGTATTTTTCTTCTACCAAATTGTGTTATGATATATTCTGTCTTACTCACAAATACAGCCATTGTCCTACTGACAACTTGTAAATTTATTAAAACACATACAAATGTTTATGGTATAGGTACTTCATATAAATCTTTAACTGCATCGTTTCTTGAAAACTGACTCAGTAAAGTTTGCAATGTGGTATTCTTTTCACCACAAATAACTTTATAACAACACATTGCTCATGTACAGCTGCAAACACCTTCCTTCATAAATCTAAATTTGGATTATGCCATATACTGTACTATAATGACAGTTCCTGTTACACTTTCATGCCATCTGATTTGTAGTAAATATTTTATTTTCCTTGTTTGTATCTGTATAAAAGCTCGTAAGATGGGGTTGCCTGCATGTACATTTTATACAGCATATTACCAGCAAATTGCACATATAATAATTTAAAACGTTTTCTGTAAATTTAGATAAATTTCATTGAGATCCATTGATCACACAAGAAATAAAACATTTTTGCGAGACAAGATTTTGGTGTCATGGCCAAGACACGGCGAAAACACGCCCCTTTTAGGACGGTTTTTATTTAATATCTCGTTAACTATCACGAATTTCAAAAAATTTCGTTTGGGTAAACTGTCCCTTTAAAGTACACCTAATTGACCATTTTCATTGTTCTGTCATTGGCTGAAAAAAACGTTCGAAAAATGGCGTCCTAAGTGGGAAAACTTGTTTTCAGCCAATCGGATTCCATAAACTTCCCCACTTCAGCCTCCATCTTGACAATGGGAGGTGCTTACTGAAAATGGTCAATTAAAGTACCTAAATTAAAATACATTAAATTTGTAAATTAGTAGTTCAATTGTTTTCCACCAAAAGTCCTGCAAACAATTCTGCAAAATACTTGATTTGTAATGGTATTCACCCGCATAAAGCTGTACGTAGACTGTTTCAGGATATATCGCCACTAGCACCTCATTCATAGTTGAAATTTTTGACAAGACCTCTGGTGAAAAAATAAGGAATTCTTCCTGTCATATTTATAGCGACATTTTTTCCAATGCAATATTGCAGTACTACTAGAACGTTGACATTTGATAAAATACATGAGTGGTTTTTGGTGTTATATTGTTAAACAGATACTTTTCCGGAAATATTTGCTGTGGATTCGGTTTCGTTGCTTGATATTTTGATACAGTGAAGCTAACATATATAGGTATTCTCTCAGAACGAACAAGTTTTATGTGTTCGAATGCTCTTATTCGTGAAATATTAGAAATTTAAATGGCGCAACATTTTTTGGTGTTGCAAGAGCATGCGAATATATGGAAGTGTATTCGTTTCCGGATAAAATGTGACGGGTTAATATTTGCATTATATTACCGTAGCAATTGTTTGCCAACGTGTCCGTTGTGTTGGAAAGGTTATTCCTTTTCTTCTTCTGGAAATGGATGAATTGCATTCGAGAGTTGCCAACTATACTACATGGTGTGAAGGAAGGCTACAATCATATTCGTATCCGTTCCAGTATAATGTATGCATAAATATTTATGCCGATATAAATATTTGGAGCAGAATTCGGTTTCAAAATGTGCTAATTTACTAAAGTAAAGTTGATAGTTTAATTTTAGGTAAGAATTTATGACATAATCTACTTTTACAGCTCAAAAAATGTTTTGGCTCTTATACTGTCACTCATATATTTAATTAAAGGTGAACTGACAAGGTTTTGTAACATACCCTGGAAAGTGTGTAATTCTATAGAATTGATGCCAATAAAACGATTGGTGCAAACAAAACTTTGTTAAAAATTGTTACAAAAAGTTACGAATAGTTAAAGAGGGCGTCATAGAAAGATTGTGTCACCCCGCTGGTGTCACAGTGTCCTGTTTTGGCAAAATTTGAATTTTCAGCCAATGGAAGAGCTTATCAATGGCGCACCAGTGTACACATCTCACAATATACTACTCAGTACACTCCACAGATATGAAACTAAATAATTCGTATCTGTGGCAATAATGCTTCAAATGGCCTCAAATTTTCAGACAATGTTTCTAAATTAGCGGCAATCAAATGCTAGTTTTTTGCAGGGTTTGTTGCAAAACCTTGTCAGTTCACCTTTAACTATATTTTCTCTGTACAAGAATAGTTCAAAATGTATTTCTATTATGTGGAAGAGTTTCATTCAAATATGTATCAGCCAGTTTGAATTAACTGATGTGTATTGCATTGGACTGTCTGTCCTACATCGACTCTATTGTGCTTTCATTCAGACAGTTTGATTGATGACAGTAAAAATGTGAGATTATGATATGAATGGATGTTTCCTTGGTAGCTAGATGAAAGTGACAGCAATGTTTTATTCAGCAACTAAATTATAATTTATGATATATTTATTTTCACCTATATGTTACGTTTGGGGTCTACCGTTGCAATATTCAATAATTTAGATATTATTTAAAAAGAACTGCATGACAAGAGATGTTCATATATATTATTGAAATTAAAAATATTGTGAAATACGAACAAAAATTGGACATCCTAATTAAATAAATTATTTAGTAACCTTTCCGTCATTGTCTTATTTTCATTTCCCTCTGAGGCAGTCTAGCAGCATCCTTTAAGTTATTTAGACAAAATTGAATTTGAAACTTGTGCGATGCCAGATATATAATCAAATTCTACCTTGAAAATAACTTTCCGAATGTATACTGCATGAATGTTTAATTCCATTTTGCAGAGATATAGGTTGTAAATGATATTGGCCTTATACAATATTCTTTCTACCGATTTCTTCCAAACAATATACCTCTAATTATGCGTAGAAAAAATATCTGAAGCTTTTTTTTCATATCAAGAGTAGTACATGCATGTGATGAATATACTAGATATAAGTAAGAATATTTAAGTACTTACATCGATTTTGAAGAATAGCTTGCAAGGCGTTATCAAGATTTTTCACAAATATTTATCCTTTTGCAGCATTCATTATTAAATGTCTTGATTATTTTGATTTATCACACCGGAAATTCATTGCATTAAAGGAGATGTATCATGGCAATTTATCATATTTTTAATCGTTTTCAAAGCTTTTCTCAAGTTTTATTGAATTATATTTGGTATACTTTCCGAAAGTATGGGAATTTTCAAAGCAATACTTCACCCGGGAAAAAATCACAAAAATGTGTTAGAGCGGTGGCACAAACGTCAACTGGCAGTGCCAACCACGCCCTTTTGCTGATACGTTTATGATGTCATGGTCGGCAGTTAGCCAATGGCGCTCCAATTCATCGTAATTCTTCAATTCTCGATCACTCCGTCAATAAATTTTTCAAAAATATTCCAAAGGAACTCATAGTTTTAATTTTCTCTTTCCTTTCAACAGTTTTAAGGGCATGACCAGGACCAAAACCGTGATACTTCTCCTTTAATTTGAGAGAATGTTACGTCTTCTAATTTATTGATACCCCTTGAAGGTGCACTTTGCCACCTAGCAGCTGGACTCGGCTGCTCGTGCTTCAAATTTATGTTGCAGATGGAATTTTGGTGGTCAAGATTTTAAACAATAATTATTTTTAGTGCAAATCCATGGCTGGCTTTAATTCACTCATTGGAATTATAGTGGCCTATCTTTAGCGGTTTTGGAATTAAAAATTCTGTAATCGTTACGCTGTCGTTCATGGTCACGTGCGATACCATTTTTGTGATCGGCATACTATACAATTTTTCCTATTGACTGATGCAAACATTTTTTACTTGTTATGAATACTTTATACGTTATTAGTGAGATCCTCACATAAAACTCATCCTGCATACATTTTGTATATAAATATTTTAAACGCAATTTTCTGTCGTTTGTGTTTCATGATTATCACTTATTATTTCCTGAATTTATATACTATATTAATTTCAAGCTGCGTTGGTAGTATATTGCTAATTAGTAGAACTTCTGTTATACGGCTTCCTTTCGTAGCACTAAAAATGGCCTACGGAAATTGGCTGTACCTTGGCATTGCCTGATCATTGCATTTGGGCCTCATCAATAAAGTAACGTTTTGTTATATATGTATAGCTACAACTGAATGCGATAGCAACTGTTCATTGCATTGTATTTATCGATTGCGTAAGAAATACACCAACTTGAATTGCTTGCGATATTATCTTTTCTTACATTTTTCGGTTAAAATATGTTTGAAACTTGCGAAGCTTGCGAGCAAATCTATGTGAAACTTTACCATTTCATCCTTTCCCAGAGGGTTAAACTAAATTCGGTCGCGGTCCATTAAACAAATACAACGATATACAGGGTGAACATAAAGTCTATCACAGTTCATAAGATATCAGCAATGTTTCCAGACTTTATGTTCACCCTGTATAACTGAACATAGAGGAAATCACAACTTTTTGAAATTATTGCAAACAAAAAAATTGGCATCTTATCGGATCCTTCAATTATTGCGTGTTAATTAATTCCATGTCTGTAATTTCATACATTAGGGTGAAGACAATCGTGGAATAAGTTATTCTGAAAATATAAAAATTGCATAAGCAAAACGCAAACTTCAGCTTATCGTTCTGAAATGTATTGAGAATTTGTCCTCGAAACAGTTAAATTGCAATCAACTTCTAGTTACCAGACACAACTAAAGAATTAAAGATTAAAGTTTGTTGTTTTACTGAGACAATTTATATAGAGTTTAATTTAAAAAAATAGAGATTTTGAGATGTCCTACAAGGTTGCCCACATTTAACGCAATAACCTGAATACATAACGTAGCAAGGATTTCTCGCCAAATTAAAACCATTTCAATGCCATAACATGCAGTATAACAAAAATTGTTCAGAAATTTATGTAATAAACCTTGCTAGTTATTTACTTAAAACAAAGATTTTACATTACCATGAATGCCTTGTATGTTTTTATTCACATTTTTAGTTAGTTTACGGTACTACTTTTTATTTGCGTGGCGCTGCATCCGAGTTTCATTATCTGCAATTATTAATGAAGCGTCATAAAATCGAAATTCTGTTCATTTTTGTGATTTCAGCCTTTGTACATACAAACATAATTTTAGAAGGCTGTACCGAAATAATCAAGTGGGAGATGTAACACATAGGCCTGCGGTATTTGTTCTTCCGACTGCAGTGGAACCTCAATTATCCGGAACTCGATTATCTGAAAATCCCTATTATCCGAAACGCTATAATATAAAAGTAAATTACGTTTCCCTAACAATATAACTTTCATATTAAAATTTCAGAAAACTTTGATTTGGCTTCTGCAGGTGTTAAGTTACCTCTCATATGACTTGGATTTTCCATGAGCTCAAAGTCAAATTTTCAAATGTAATATTTTTGTATGTCTTTATATAAATGTAATTGTGTATGAATAATGTATTCTGTATTATCTTTAAAACAAGCCTATATATAACATTGATTTTTCATTTGAGTTTTCTTTTAAAAATTTCACTTGCCCTTTAATCACTTGAACCTGAAATGGCACAAAAAATTTCAAAATGCCATTGCACATAAATAACTCGGATGCAACCAAATGAAAGGTATAGGTAACTATGAGCTTAAAATTAATTAGGCTGTATGATTTATCTCATTGCACCACTACGGATTTGCGTAACTTTCAATAACATCACCCATTAAAATATGCGAGATCCGCATCAGATCAGAATATTAATTTATTTCCTGTTAATTGTTGTCTCTTGATATAGCCTCATATAATATACGCTAAACATGGTGAAAATTCCAATTATTGTAATATCATAATTGTAAGTAAAATGCGCAATACGAACCCAGGAGTATGCTTATTGAGCAGGAAGGTTTCTGCAGGAACTAATTCATTGTATGCAGGAATGTGTAGGAAATTGATGGGTTTTCCTGGACAAACAATCCTGCACCATATTTCTGCGCAATTCTGCAGGATTGTGCTGAAATATGTATGCACAATGTGTTCTGAATGATAATTATGGGTTTCCTGCACAATAATTTGGTGGTTTGAAAAAAGTACAGAATCCTGCAAATCTTTTTGTCTTGGGAAGCTTTTAAAATAACCAATTTCAACATCGGCTTGGAAAATTGCTGAAAACTGCAGCATTATGGAATAATTAATTGCATGCATTGTTGTTACAACAACCGATAAATTGTGCACTTAGTTAATTCATGCGTCTGTGCTTCTTATTTGATTTATTGTGTGCCTTTGTTTCAGGCTTGAGAATGGCTCGCTTTTGAGCCCAGGCCGCGATAACTCGAATTAATTAATTTGCTCCTGCCAAAGTCCCTATCTCCTCTATGTTAAACTTGTCCTATATACCTACCTATATCGCAAATATTATCCCTGAATTTCTCAATATCTCGAATTTGTCAATTTTTAATTGTAAAATGCAATCGGTAGCGGGGAATATCTTAATTTCAAACCACAATAATGTAATTCAAAGTTTTCCTGCTCACTTTGTGCAATTCTGCGCATTTACCTGATTGACACTTGACCTACTATTTCTTAATATTGATGATTACTTTATAAAGTAGTACTTAGCGACTTTTTACAGTCTGAGATTATATCAATTTATAGAGTATAAATAAGAAAAATATGAAGTAAATGCAAATTGCGCAGTTTAATGAAGTAAAATGTGTTTTGTTTGAAGGATGAACAACATATTCTGGACATCTGGGTCCAATATTTGTACAATTTGTAACTCTAATATTCAATAAGCCGATTTTTCCGTTGAGAGTTATGGAGGAATTTCGTCTGGAATACCTATACCCTTCATCTGAAATTTGTCAAGTAAATTAAGAGTTGATGCTATGTTCACTATTTGTAAGTTCAAGATCGTTACATAGATTTATTAAATTCTATTTTGATTTCACACAATTCATTTTGCATATGCCTGCTTCATTAAGAAAACATGGTAATATATATTTAACACTCTTTCAATGGTCTATCAGCAAGCATATCATTCGTTTGATTTCGTCTTCACATGTTTGCATTACACCAAGACACCTTTTCTGGCACTACCATTATTTATACATTTTATCTGTTAAGGCAAATTGGTACTCCAGTAACCAGTAATTATATTCGAAAAGAGTGTGTGGGTGGGGGCCTGGTTTGAAAGCATAATGTGTGGCCTTGTATAAGGTGTGTTTCATATTTATTCAGGCACTGTGAAATGATGTAAGTCGTTTATTATGTTTGTGTGAAATTGTGCATTTATTTAACAAAACATACATGCACTTGCAAGTGCCAATGTGCATTTAACTTGTCAAAGCCTCAACTTAGAATTGTAATACATAAAAAAAGTAAAATCGGTGGGAACTTTCCGTTTCATAATTATGCGGACAGACACAATTTTGCATCAATGATAGTCCGTCATAGGAACAAATCAAATATTGTGAAACATTCAATTGTGATGTGCAGAAACACCACGCTACAGAATATATTGCAAAGTTTGCTGCATTCAAAATGAGCAGAAGTAAATGCCAGAATAAGAGAAAGGGTAAATTGATGCTCTGAAAGCATGAGGAATGTCAATTAGAACCATTGCTACTGCTGTATCCAGGCTGAAATCAACTGTTGATGGCTATAGATCAAACCTATGTGACGTCATAACAGCAGCATGCGACTGGTGTCATGCCCACCATTTTATACGGCAACCTGACAAGCGAGAAGGCTGAGCTTTTTCTGAGCTCTGTGTGTATGCAGCCTTTAGCTAATTATGCAAAAGATTGATACAAAAACAAGCTTAAAATAGCAGGTCTTGAAGATCTTTAACCTTGTTTTTGTATCAATCTTTTGCATCAGCGGCTAAAGACTGCATATGAAGAGAGCTCAGCCATCTAAAGAGGCTACTAAAGCGCGCACCATGCGGACCGCGGGCGGTCAGACCGAACGGACTGGCGGACCATACAGACCGCACGGTTTAGGTTAGCTTAGGTCAGGTCAGGTCAGGTTAGGTTTTTTTGGAGCTAAGGCGGTTGTGTCAGTCCGCTGTCCGCATGGTTCACCGGTTCACGTTTTAGTAGCACCCGCCATCTAACTTGTCACGTTGCCTTACAAAATGGCAGGCATGGTGCCACCAACGTGACACCAGTTGCACTCAAAAGCACAAAAGGGTCAAAACCAAAGTTGTTGGCACATGAATGCAGGAGAATCACAAGGTTTTGTTCTGATACAAAGTCCTCTACAAGAAGTATCATGCAGTAGCCGTACAGAGGTTGCAATTAGAGTTGAGCCTCAAATGCACCCACCTCCCGCTAAACTTGAACGGGTCCATCTCGTGTGAATGCCAATGGGGACATTCAGGTTTGATGACGTAATCAGCGCCGGAAATTTCTTACAAAACCACCGATTGCACCACACCTGAATGTACCCATTCGCATGGGATGGACCCGATCAAGTTTTGCGGGAGGTGGGTGAATTTGAGGCTCGACTCTAGTTGCGACCTCTGTAGTGTCTGGCAAGCTCTGAGGAGGACATCAACATTGAGGTACAAGAAATAGCTATGCAGACCATCTCTTACAACTTGCAACAAAACGAAGACTTTCTTGTGCCTGAAGTATCATGAGTTGGTCAGATGAATGGATTGGTGGATTGTTCAGCAATGAGAAAGTTTAATTTGGATGGAACGGATGGTTGGTCTTACTATTTGCATGACATACAAAATTGAGGATGAGATCTCAAGAGTCAAATGGGCGGTGATTCTGTGATGGTATGGGGAGCGTTCAAATAAAAAGTCACTACAGATTTAGCCTTTGTGCGACCACAGGATGAACTCTGGACTCTATCAGGACATGCTTTTTCAACATTCCCTCAATGCAGGGCCAGACATTTGTAGCCCAAAATGGATATATACCAACAAGACAACACACCAGTCCGCTCTTCACATTCCGCTATGGCATTGTTCAAGAAGAATAGTTCCACTCTATAATGAAGTGGCTAGCATGAAGTCCTGACCTCGACCCAATGGAAAACCTGTGAAGAATGATAGCTCACGCTGTAAAGCAGTGGATGACAATTTAACTCCATTACCTGGCTTAAAAGTGAACAGAAAGCTGTAATCGCGATTCCACAGATTGACATGTAAACGGATGATTATATACGAGGCACGTCCATAAAGTAAGAGTACTCAATTTATTACAAATCGAAAAACCAATGTATTTTTAAAACATTT
>JAQFZQ010001725.1:0-17571 GCA_034696005.1 Glomeris marginata
ATTATATTCTGTGATGAGCAGTTTATTCGATTAATTAGGATGCTGTGAATATTTATGTTATCCATGCACAACCTGATACATTTATGTATTTTGCGTAAATTCTATACAAATGTAATATGTGCATTTAATTACAGTGAAACGTGTCTATGCATGGCGGAAAATTTGACTTTTATTGGGACCATAGAATGCATGATAAATGTTGTTAACCTGGGTATGGTGGAAAGTTTTTCCCAGTCTCACGAGATTCCACCTTGCACAGGTTTTACTGCATAACGCAAAGCTGAATGTAAAACATTATTCAATTTGATTACGCCAAATGAAAAATAGAGTAACCCTTTACTACCTCTTTAATCCTTTAATGAGCCATATCATATAAGTTGACTAATATATTTCACTTTCGTATAAAATTAATTTCAATTGCTTAAAAATCATGACCATGCAAAAAATCATGGCTTTATCATGAATTTCATGACCATTTTCAATAATCATGACTTTATCATGATTGCCACGTTAGTAGACATCCTTATGTTGTAAATTGCGAATCTTGAGTGAGGATTTTGATGAAATGTGGTCACACCAAAACTTCCATAAACAATATGCACAAACTTCATATGTGAGTGTGCTAGCCAGTTGCGCCATCTACAAGAGAAGACAGTTTCAATGTTTGTTGGATATCAAATTCGCATGTTGTATGAAGGGAATGAAACTCAACTTTGTTGGGTGGCTATTCCGGAGGTGGGAAGTTACTGTTTCCAAGCCTGGAAAATAAGACCATGGAATTGAGGGAATCTACTGCAATGGCTCAATGGAGTAGCTGTTCAACGAAGGAAATGAGATTAATGTGTTTCCTCTTGCAGACAGGAAATTAATGTTTACCTTTGATCCACGCAGTCGGAAAAGGAGAAATAAAGCACCATAATTATAACCAATCTTCCTTTCCAAATCTTGAATCAACAGGAAGATGTGACCACATATACAAACACAATCTCTAAAATACAACCTTGGTAAATCTTGCTGCAACTGAAAATAATTTGCAAGGAAATAACAAAAAAGAAAAGCAGTATTCAATAACAAAATATTAGACCTTTTCACATAGATCCATGTGAAAATTAATAGTCTTTATAACAAAAACTAATTGGTGTGTTGCATGCCATAAAGTCATACCAAATTGAGTTTCAGGCAAGGTTTTGCAAATTGTATTTCTTATTAGGAGTGCACTCTCCAATACAGGCTCTTCACAAAACCAGTTTTTAAGAGTTGCAAGATGTTTTTTCTTCTGATGACCACTTGAAAGATTGACTCTGGAATATTAAGTGGATTTGGAGTAGCTTTATGGGTGGTGGTTGCCATCAACCAATAACAACAACAACCATCAGCACCGTCCTTGAAAAAATCCTTGGGAAAAACAAACAAATAAATATAATACATTACCAGTGGTAATATTCCAACTTGTGTTTGTTACCTTGCTTTGGCTGAACAAACTGATGCAGTAACCACTTCATTACTTCGCATTAATTACAGTGTTTTGGTACTACTAGTGAATAAATATAAGTACAATGCTGTAGGCCATATTCCTCATACAGCACACTTCACGTAAAACTTATTTTCTGGGCAGAAAGAAAGAAATGTATTTGAAAAAAAGGCTTAAGGAACTTGACACCAATGACGACAGTGATGAGAATAGTGAACTTGGCCTGGCCTGAACTTCTATGTACCTATCTTTGAATCTTTAGAGTAAAAAAGAGAAAGAGGAAAAAATTGAATACATTCGAGGACAGACACCTTCATGTACTCATTTTATTTTCCTGTTACTCACTCCAAACTTTTTCATTTGACTCCTTCAAGCGAGGAGAAACCCGTCATTTCTAACATTCGAAAATCCCTCAACCACAGATATAGTAACTCTTTGACTATGTCATATACTATCAACAGCAGCAGAATATGATAATGGAGAAAAATAGGCGAGGACGGTATTATAAGTGGTAAACACTTCGGCAAAATCAACACTGCTACGTTGTGGTTCAGTCTGGCAATAAGATCCATGAACACCACAGAAATCATTAATTACTGTAACAATACCCACACTATTCAGTCGTTTTACATTATCAACAGTCCAGTCTTGGAGCTTCATAACATTATTCTTATATTAAACCGAGCTGTACGAGTTGTCCTTCGAGGGCAGCGTAATAATATGTATTCGAATTAGGAATTACTATAGGAAAGACACTATTATGTACTTTATACAATCTTACTATACACTATTCTATAGCCCATCACACTGAAGTGATAATTATGTTGCATGCTACTGAGTGATCACTTCAGAATTAAGACCAACTTGCATTGATATAGTGTAGTATTTAGGCTTATGCAGAACAGTCCATTGAGAACACGGCTTAACTTATTTAAAAAAAAAATAAATGCGCATTTTTGTTTCCCAAATGCTATAAAAACAAATCAGATGTAGCTAATTGAAAAAACACTGCATAGAGATTCCACTATTCATCATAAGTACTGCAAGGGAATTAAAATGGAGTCAAGTCTGCCATTTCATTTCTACATTGGGCCAAAAACCTTGCATTCAACTTGACAATCCTTAAATGACGTCACATTATCTTCATCCCACAATTGTGAAATCATTATCCTGTCATCACATTTTGCTGTAAATTTGACAATCAACACTCAACCGCATCATTTTGATAGTATGACATCATTTACAGATCATGATGGCCCATTTACCGTGTGCAGCATACAGTACGTATCGCAAGATTCCTAAATTCACTTGAATATCATGTAAAAAGAATTCACTTAATGCTCAAGCTCAAATTTTCTCACTCGCACTCTCTGTTTGTAATGATACTCCTTGAGGTACTGTTTGAGAGTCTTGGGCAAACCGAGCTGATTGATGCCATCGTAAGTTGTCGCGTTGCAGATCGCGGCTCTGCACAAATGTTGCAAAGGAAAAGGGAACGTCCTATGCAAAGGCAACGTGAGCATCGGTTCAAAGAACATACAACAACTAGGGTCCTTGTAGTGTTCTATGAGTCCGCACACCGTCTTCGACGCGTACACGCCGGGGTCGTGCGAATCGAAGCTGAACTTGTGATTCCACTGTTCGACCCGGGCGTGCAGCGAACGCCCATACCTTCTGAAACTCACGCTGAAAAGGTATTCCTCCTGGGCCGAATCCCTCAGAAGGAACGTTCCCTCCGGACGCTGATCCAGCAGCCGTTCCGCTTCGTAGCGGTCCATGATCCCCCAGTAAAAGGCGCATCCGGTGATGGCCAGCAAGTCAGGCACCAAACAGTGGATGTAATCCACTTGGGTGTGTACGGTACGTTGCACATACGTACCTTCCGATGTAACCCTACCGAACTGCCCAATGAGATGAGTCTCCGAAGACAGGGTGGCCGAAGAGTCCGGGCACGGACTCATCGGAGGGGACATTGTCAGCGCCATGCCTAGGCCCATGTGAGGGTAGCCGGATGGTGGGATGGCCAGTCGTCTTTGCAGAGCCATGGTCAGCTGCGAGATCACTTCATCAGTGATAACCGATGGGCTCGCAGCAGTGGTGTACGGGTTGTAACCCGGCGGTGGCTCCACGCCTTCTTCGATCTCGCGGGCTCTTTCGGCCCGTGCCACCTCGTCCGAATCGTCTATTGGGAAGTTTTCCGGACTGAACTTGGACAGATCTATGGCCAGCTCTGTTGGTGATCGTGGTCCTGCAACAAGTAAACGATTAGAGTTTGATACGTAACACACAAAAAAACTGCACATGCGCATTTGAAAATTTTATGGGCGTGCATGACATAATTGCAGCCAAATTTATTCCACACGATTGTTGTTTCCCATGAAGGTTTCGTGCTTACACAACCAAGGTTGACCTGGTCAAGGTAAATACAGGCCATTCTTTATAATATAGCGAAAACAACGCAATGATGTCAACAAGGTTTTTCCGCATTCACCTCACATTGTTGTCATGACACTAGCTGCGTATCGAACATTAATTAGAAATACAAATTCCTCGGGTTTGTCAATATTATTGAATCATTAATTTGTGTTTACTAGATTTGACAACTCTGTTCCCACGATCCAGTTCCACGTTATGTTTACATGCAGTTCGGTTTTGTCCACATTCTTGACCATATACAGTAAACAATTAAATAATTGTCACATGCCTTTTAAATTATTATTATTTTTTTCAGCCCTTGCACCACGTCCATTATTGGTTTTGCAAACTTCCAATTCCGTCCAGAAAGAAGACCAATTATTATTACCAACACCATTCGTCCTTTCACGAAAACACTTGTAATAAAATATATAACAAATGAGTCAGAATTGCTCCTTGACATTTTTCGTGGACACAGTGTGCTCACAGTAATGTTGTGTGTGACACAATATATCGGATAATATCCGGCAATAATCCCACCCACTCATCCCATTTATAATCCCTGTGATTGCGAAGTTTTCGGCTGAAAAATTATAACCCACAAAATCGATTTCCAGTTTTTCATTCTAACATTTACATATAGAGAATTTGGTCCATTTGGTAAATGTAATTTATATAAATTTTGAAATATACTAAAGGTAGGTATCATGAGTATTCGTAATTCATTTATGAAACAATTCACTCCAATCGGTTTCAATTTTCGAGTAAAAATAACCCAATGCACAATTTTATCGACATTTTGCGGAAAATAACTTCCAAAATATTAAAATTTGAATGCAATTTGCACACGCGAAAATTACAAAATTATTACGGAAATCAAAATCATCTTTCACCCATGCACATAGCTAGAATATCAAAGATATAATATATAAACAAGAATTCAAAAAAATTAAATTTTCTTACGGGATCTGAGCAGGTTGAATGACGAAAATGTTGTGGCCATTTGTGCATGTGACTGCTGATGATTATGCTGTGGTTGATGATGGCTATGGTGATGGTTGTGATGATGTCTGAATCGGCGATTATTAAAAAGTTGCTGCTGTCGCCTGGAGCAGTTTGCGGTAGTTGGACTCTCGAAAACAACTCCCGCTCCTAAATGATGTTCTTCGGTGCGTCTGTACCGGGTACAAACGCAAACATTACATCCGACACTCGAATCTGGTATGTCTGCCGGAGACGAAGATCCTCTTGGCCGGAAGCGGTTGTGGAACCTCCAATGCCACGGACATTTGCGCTTTTTATGTTCCCGATCCCGCTCCCCGTTCGTCGCTGCCGCCGCTGTCGTTGTTGACTTGCCGGAACGCCGACCGAAAGTCAACGAACATAATTTTCTTCGAACGCTCGGTGTCCTCTGTTCGCTTTTGCTGTCTTTCGAGCGACTGCCAAAACCTCCTTCTTCGCTGCTATCGCTCTCCGACTCATCACCGACTTCGTTCCCTTCATCGTCGCCGCTCCATGTTTTTCCTGGCTTTCTACTATCGCCGCTCCCGCTCCCGCTACCGCTCCCAGAAGCACTGCGGTCGGCCATTTTCGAACGTCTTTCTGGCGGCTAGATCGTCTGACGACGGGCGATGCGCGATGGGTGGAATAGCAAACAGAAACGCCTCGCGATGGATGAGTGGGCGGCACGATGCCGATACGTCTAGTGGGCGTCCTCCCTCGCACGCGCATTGGAAGTCAACATTTGGGGAGAAATTTCAATACGATGATTCAGATCGGCAGGTTCAAACTTGAAAAGGATAGAAATACGGCAATTAGTTCGTTGTTGAGAATGGATGGGAAAATATAGAACGAGACGACCACTATGAGTTGGCGCCAAACGGCGGAAACAGGGAATTAAAATGAGGTCATCAAAAGTTGCAAAAAAAAGGCGGCTTGCAATGCGTCCAAACGGCAGTTTAGAACTGTTTAGTGTTTGAAAAATACTCACTCGAAATGTGGATGGAACGGAGTTTGTTATGTGTAGCTCGGCAGGCAGAGATACATCGTACAATTCGAATAGTGAATTGTAGTAGACGATGCTATCTCGGTCGACCTCCATTCATGGCGAAGGAAATCGATTGCGCATGCGCCTTGCGAATTTAGGACGCGCACTTTTCAATGCAGTGGCGCTCCAGTCAAAGACGTTACGACCAATGAGCGATTGGATTGCATTGCAGTCTGGCCGCGTCACCTGGCGGGGAAATATAGTACCCTTGAATATTTCCAAATGGCGGATAATAAAGCTGCGCAGCCAACAATTATATCGCAGGTTAATTTCATTATTAAAGCTAGGTCAATACTTGTGATTTTAAGACAATTAAGGAATTTTTAACTTTTAGATAGATACAGCTGAGAATAATCTTGATAAGTGCCAGAAAAGAGTAGAGTTCCTCGAAGAGTCACTCCGTAAACGAAACTTTAACACCGATGATGAAAAGTATTTTCCCTTTAAATGATTCATATTGCAATTTACACGAGTGCATTTGTCAATGTCTTGTGTCTTTTTAGGACCAATGCCAAAAATGAGCTGGACGACGTCAAACAGAACTTGGCTCTACACGGTTGCCAACTTTTTGTACCAGGGGGTTGTTCATAAATTATGTTATAGCATACATATTGCACCATTCACCTCACCATTCCAAAAGTGCAGCATATATTTGTTGCTATACTTGATTTATGAACAATCCATTTGGCTTAAGAATCAAAGTAATGGTGTCTATCATTGTTAACGGAAAATCTGTACAAAAACAGTGACAGGAGCAGTTTAGTTTAACCCTTTAACAATGTATTGCACAAATTCTTGCGTCCTCAAACTTTCAAATATGTAAAGGATGATGACGAACAGTAATTAATTTAAAATATTTGTTTGTAGAAGCGGAATTAAAGAAACTGAGAGGGGAAAATCGCAGAAGCATGGTGATGGCTGTTGTTCTCCTGCTTGCTATTTATGTAATATACAACTTTGTTATGTTTGTTATGAAAAAAACTTCACAATCTGAATCACAATAAAAACATAAATTTTGAATTTCTAAAACTGCTTTCGAATTTAATATTTCTTTGTCATCCTTGGTGCATTGCTTGGTGTATCCAAAGGAAAAACTTGACGCACATTCACATTGATGCGTGCTTTTTGCACGTAGTTCTCAAACGGTTCCCACTCTGGGGTGGATTTCTCCGTACACCACGGTGCATCTTTGCACATGACTATTCGAGGAACACCATGGTAGTAAAGTCTCGAAGGCCCCGTCATCAACATCACATCTCCACTTCGGACAAATACGGCTGTTGGCTGAACATATTTTTCCCTTCCTCCAATAAGAAAGACTGCAGTCTGTCCAAAACTGTATTTACATTTTCAGTATACACATAACACCGCATTACTGCTTTGCGGAACATGATGAACATGCTGCTTACCTTATGGACACTAAAGGAGCATTGTGATCCAATTCGGAGTGATCTGTGTGCCCTGCCAATGTTGATTTGCAATTGTAGAAATTGACGATAGCTGCTTCAGGGTGGTATTCTCCAAATCCAGCAGCCGCAGCGATGAATTTGCACATTTTGCTCAAATCGGATGGAAATGGCGTGGGCGTGTCCAAATTATAAACCTTGGAAATGTTACATACAAATTAAAATTTATATATTAGCATCAAGATAGCACTCTTGATAGCATATAATAACTATATACTTTAGTGTCCCAGTTATGATGGTAACCAAGTGTAACCCAGCGTAGCTGTTCCAGTTGACGGTTATTACTGCAATAATAATGGAAATGACATTAAAGTTAAACAGTTTGGTTGTTTACATAAATGATCATTCTGCTTTCTTACTTTAGAAGACTGTTTTGCCAAATATTTTCTACTGAACCAAGGTTCGTTAAATTGGGTGGTTGTGGGTATTCCTCCAGACAAGTTCGTATCCACTTCCTCTGACCAGCAGGATAAAATGGATTGCAGATGAAGATGAAACCTATTCTAGTGGAATATTATATCAGTTTAATATATATAGTAATATAATTAATTATTATATACCTTCCACAGAAGATAAGCAATATGCTTTCCACTCTGACACTGGCCTCAAATTTGTGCTGTCATCATCAATTAAATTGCAACAGCTCCCTAATAATGATATATTTTTAATCTGAAATGCAAATAAAAACTTAAATTACAGCCTTGTTTACATGCAACACTCTTGCATGCATAAATATTGCGTGCACTATTTACAATATAGTCATATTAAAATATTGCATGAAAGATAGTTTGCAAGCAACAAAGTTGCACGCATTTGAATTTTGACTACCATACACACCTTGCCATTTTTCCCATCGTTGAAATCTATTACGTTTTCAAATGACGGCGGCGGTTTCCTCTTCTTATAAAACTTGAATTCTTCTTTAAAAAGATCACGTTTATCTAGATTTTCATCTATTTCCGAGACGGGAGGACTGGCATCCATATTGCAGCTCGCAGAGATAATCATTGCGCAGGTGCAGTACATTGTGACGTCATGACTCTGCTTTCTTGTTCAGGGAAGGAAGGAATCCGCTACTTGATTGGTCGACAGCATTTCATGACGTCACAAGTTTGCCGCGTGCCGTGAACTCTACTGACTGGAAAAATGTCGGGTAACTTTCGGCGTTTATTTGTCGGCAATCTTCCATGGACCATAAGTAAAAGTAAGTACTACATGCTTGTGGATGGAGTCATTGTTATTAGGAGGAATAACGCGGAATAACGTTACATTTGTTTAACAGGGGAACTACGGGACTACTTTTCGCAGTTTGGATACGTGAGCAACGCGCAAGTTTTATTCGTACGCGATTCAAATTTTTGAATTTCCTATGCAAAAATGAATTCCGCTGCGTGCTATCCATAGATAAATTGTTTGTTTTCAGAATAAAGAGACAGGTTTGAGCAAGGGGTTTGGTTTTGTGCATTTTGGCACAAGGGAAGGATGCATAAATGCATCAAACAAGGAGAACCACGTGCTTGAAGGAAATGTGGTAATTGGTTTGCATCATCTTTGATCTGGAAATTTGCTATCGATGTTGGAAATTAATTGATATATTATCCCAGATACATGTCAATCCAGCTAACTTCGGTGCAAACAACTCTTCATATCCGAGAGAATAATGCAACGTTCCGCTTCAAGAAGTTTTCCCATTTATTTTCAAAGATAATTAAGCCTTGGATTAAGCCATATAGGGTGCTCAGTATATCGATACAGATTTTTGTATTTATGTATGATGAATTTATGTACTGATAATAAAAGTAGTTAAATAGCAAACACTGGAAAAACTTCTGTCTTTGTGCTCATGGGTGCAACCAAGAATGGGTCAACTTGGTTCAATTTTGCAGATTTCTCAATTTATCTGGTTCATTAGATTCTTATAAAACTGCACATTTATACTGAGTTTGGTCAATGCAAAACGACATTGTTCACATTTCAGTATATTCAATGTGCAGATCAATTAAATACAAAATCTGCACGAGCACCCCAATGACACCGTGAAACTCGTTACAATAACAAACTTGCCATTTTTGATAGATGGCAACTGGAACGAGTCAAGGCTCGAACAGACCATCTAAAAATAAAAAACAAACCACCTAACCGTAATCTTCACCAGCAACTCGGTTCAATCCTTGCGCCTCTTTCGGTCACGGTCATGGTCACGCGATGATCTATCTCTATCGCTATCCGTTGGTCTCTTGCTGGCCTTCTTGGCTTCAGTCAAGAACTTGTCCAACCCGAAAGGATCCTCCTCAACTTGACGCTCAAACTGTACCGGACCTTCCCGTCTTGCGGAGCGGTCCGTGCCAGAAAACTCCTTGTCGGGAACAAAGCTGAAAATTTCTCCATTAAGTTTACTGCAACCAGATTATGGTTAAACACAGATAACAACAGTGAGGAAAGGTACCGGCTGGTCTTGATGAGCTTGTCAAGATCATCTCCGTATACGTCTTTGTCCACGTTTCTAGATGGTCGGTATATGTTCTGGCTGACTGTCTGATTCGATCTCCATGGCTTGTCGTATACATTGTAACTATCCTCTTCCCCAAATCCACTGTCCATGCCCTGTACACGAGATTATAGTTGTTCCAGAAATTATTTATAATCAAATTGTAACGTGGAAAGTAACGTAATAGAATTCGTAAAATAATAACGTACCTTGCTCTGGTTGAACAATCTCTGATCGTATTGTGTTTCACCACTGGTGTTACGTGCATTTGGTAGACCAAGTGCAATCTGTTCACTGATGTCACGTTCACGTTGTTTTTCAAGTTTGGACCTCTTGTCGGGTGCGGCTCGCTGAATGTTTCTATCCCTCTGTCTCTCTTTGTGTCGTTCGTATCTCATCTGGTCACGTTCCCTCGCTTCTTCGTCTTTATCTGAATATAAAAATGCAAAATGACTCAAACTGACAGTATAATCCAACAAATATGTGTTTATCAACCTCCAGCAGCTTGAGAACGAATCCCCGCTCTCTCTTCTCTGGCTTTTTGAGCCAACATCCGCAGATTCTCTTCCTTCTTCTCCTTCTCTTTCTTGGCAAGGGATTTCTCCATCTGAGCTCGCATCTCAACAGCTTCACGGGCCTAGAGAACATAAAAGAACAAGAAAGAACAGCTCGTTAATCGACATTGCGGGGAGACATCCGTGGACCGTCGACGCAGCGAGCTGAACCTTTCTGTCCGCGATGTACAGCGCTTCGGCGAGCTTGGCGAAGTTCTCGTTGATGTGCACTTGCTGAAGACCGCGACCATCCGCTGCGAGACGCTTGTCCAGAGGGATTGTATAACCCTATAGGATAGTATCAAGTACGTCAGACATGTGGCCAAGTCCTTCAGAGCTTAAAGACCTTTTTGGTCCAATAATATTTTTATATCTTATAATATACCTTAGCATTTTTCCAGTTAGATATGCATGGAGGTATCTTCCACTCCTGTTGCTCCTTAACAGTAACCTTCCTGGTTGGGGAATGCATTACGGGTGCCGGCGGTGAAGGTGGGCCACGCGGTATCTTCTTGTTGATTCTACAAAAAATACGTTAGACGATTTGGTGCTGCATTAAAAATGAATAAATGGTAGAACCTGAATTTAGGAGGCTCCATTGGATCTATCTGCGCTTCCACCATCCGTATCACTCGCTGTTTGGCACCTGAATTGAAAGCCATCCCTTGTTGAGATGGTGTGTATCGGATGTACTGTGCTGGGGCAAGCTTCTCAGCCGCACGGACAGGCATTGCAGCCGATATCTTGTTGTGGGTTATCTTTTCCAATGCTTGTCTAGTTTTTTCCGTGAGCTAGTATCAAAGAATACAATTAGATCAGGTGGGAATTTTTTCAGTTGGAAGTGGTTCAAGTGGTTGAATGTATACCTCTTCGACTTCTTCCTCGTCAGGCTTCTGAGAGCCAGCATCGTCTTCGGTCATGTCCGTTGGAAGGAGATCCGTGAATTTGGAGTAGATAATCTTTGAATTCACCAAATATTTATTAATTTATGGCGAACGTAGACAGTGAAGAATGATTACTGAAATATTCGCCTCACCTTGTCTCTTGCATGCCCTTGTCTAGCCAACATGTCATATTTGACTTTTCCTTGCGCGTCCAACTGAACAGTGACAGCATTGGATGATGTCTTTCCTTTTCGGCCCATGTCCAGGGGATACTGTGCAACCAATATTTCTGGAAAAGCTCCTCCATCTCCATAATCCTAAAAAGCAAATTAAGTACACTTATTTTTCAGATTGTAGTGCGGTGATAAAAAAACAGCGTTTATGTTCAACAAATTCAACTGTAAATAAAAGCAGAAAGTGACGTTACGTATCTAGCCGTTCCAAATATTAACACCAAATGCGTAGTAAAAATATTGCATGATGAACACTGTAATTACTATGGTTATAAAATTGCATAACAATTGTTTAATTCTCACTTCTGGAGCTCGAGGAACCCATGATGTTCGCTGGCCGTACGCTGGAATGAACTTGCGGGTAGATATAACAGCAAGCTAAATTGAAAACATAACACTTTTAGAAACTAAAGTTTGACCATTACAATTTAGGCTTAATCCAAATCACGACCTACCGATGGTTTCTTAACCGGAGCCTCATCATACCGGTCAAGAACCGGCTGCGAAGGAGCTGGAAGTAAACTAAATAAAGAAACATTGCGTTTATAACAAACATTGATACCGTAACGGTAAGGGAATAATTTTGTCGGGGGGAAAACAACAAAACATACCTTGACAAAGACGCCATCTTTGATGTCGGACAACGCCGAACGAATCAGTTGATGAGCCAATGGCGAAACGCCGCTGACTTTCGTCCCCGGCAAGTGCTGCCATCTGTCGGACTTGTTGCAAACCTCGTTAAATTCTGATCAGCAATGGAGAAGATTTCTGAATTAACAGTATGTCCTTTGACAGCATCAAAATATGTTCAACCACTAAGTCTCAAATACATTCAAGTAATTGAATAATTTTATTTATAATTTGGCTTACTTTTTATATGTGCTGCATATTAAAAATGCATGAAAATAATTATTTCAGAATGGCGTCCAAAAGACATGGGACATAGTTAAAGTGCATAAAAGGTATAAATATTAATTTTTATGTTAATTTAGAAGTGATAAAGATAATGATGAATGGTTATTTCAGTGTTTCCATAGTAATCTACAATATAAGTCGGCAAGTTTTAGTTTTGGTGAGGCAGTTTAGACCAGGTATAAATATATTAATTCACCATGGTATAGAGCTATGTTAATTATAGGAATATAATATATGACATACATTAATTTTTGAATGTTTTCCCAGCTGTGTATTTCAACAGTGTACCTGAAGCAGACAGGGTGAAGCCAATAGATATTGAGAAATATCCATCATCCCTGGGAATGACTCTTGAGTTATGTGCAGGAATAGTGGATAAAGACATTAGTTTGGAAGAAATAGCCAGATGCGAGATTCTCGAAGAATGTGGCTATGATGTCCCTGTTAAGAACCTGGAGAAAATAATTACATTCAGGTTTGCATTCTGTCAAAATGTAAATGCCAATTATAAAATGCTATAGTATAATTAATAGAAAATATTTACATATAGGTCAGGGGTTGGAATATCAGGAGACCAGCAGACTCTGTTTTATGCTGAAGTTACAGACACCATGAAAGTTTCAGAAGGAGGAGGAAATGCAAGTGAAAACGAAATGGTCCAAGTGATAGACCTGTCTTTGGATGAAGCGTGGGACTACATTCATGGGGAAAGTGTCTTAAGTCCTGGAGGGTTCCTTTATGGTCTTACATGGTTCTTCAATTCCAAGTCCGCATATAAAAAGAAATAATTGCACTGAGTATTAAATCAAATGCATTTTTTTATATATACACTATTATACTTGTTAATAAAGTTATCATACATGTATATTATCACTCTTGATATTATCAAGAGTATATGTAGTTACTTGCAATGAGCTATGTGTGTTCTTACAAAATACTGTATTTCTAAACTGTAAAACTGATTACAAGACAATAAAATGTTGTATAAACTCATACGTTTATTACATTCTGAAAGGTCAAGGCAGATAATGATCATTAATGATTTTAAATCCGATTTCCCATTGATTGCGATCAAATAAATTCAGTTCCTGGTCTGCATTTAATAGCTCTGAACCTTGTTGGCAGTTGTCTACATGAGTTAAATGGCAACATATACAGTCAGGTTGAGAGTTGTACAGAAAAATCATGATTGCATCTTAGTTGTCAAACAAACAGATGACAGCAACACCTTTTCGGTGTGTCCTAATTCATAAATAAGAAAACAGTTTGGTTTTAAGTGCTCCAAATTTTGAAATGGGTTTTCATTGCAAATCATCGCCAGTATCCAGATCATACATAACTTAAAAAATATACAAAGGCAAACCTCTTAAATCACTGGCAAATATCAAGCACACAACAATTATGTACAGTATATACAAGAAACCAAACAAAAAACTTTGGAAGTGCAGAAAGCATAGTTTGTATAATGTATATTCCAAAACGATACAATTGCCAGCTTGTAGAAAACGACCGATTTCGAAGAACAGCTGTGCCATCCACTAATATTAATGAATTACAACGGCTTCAAAAATAAATATACACAACTCATTTACACGCTGCTTTAAACTTTGTTTCAATAAAATAAACCAATCAAACAAAATTCCTCGAACTGCTTGCCGAATTTGAAATGTCCAAGATCCTACTCAAAGCGAGTCTCGGACACGTAAAACAAACAAAAACCAATTGTTTTAGAAGCTATCTGAAAATACCGGTAGACAATGAGAAGAAAACTTGTAAGAATCGTCCGTAAAAAAACCACGATTGCCAGATTATCAAGCGGTTGCAGCTTTCTCGTGCAACATCCAACATTTTGGAAGATGCAACGTATAAACAAACAGAACAAAAACAAAGCGAAATAAAACAGAAATCTTTGGATTTCATTGTTGGCGGGCTCTTTCATTGAAATTCCCCTATACGATGATCCTCTTGCAGGCGACTGCGTACAAATAACTTGCCAATATTATCATCATAGTACTATGAAATGGAAAAATAATTGCAATCACACCCCCAAAATCTTTAGATCTTCTCTTTAGCCTTTTTTTTGCATCATACTATCACTTCTTTGCTATCTGATATAGTCCTCCCAATAGACATCTTGAGATTGTTCTCCTTCTGGAAATCCTTGGAAGAATCTGCACCTCCTTGCGGCGTGATATTTTTCCTGGCTTCCGGTGACTGCGCTTTGTAAATGTTGCTATGTATGTCTTTCTTCTCACTCAAGTCGATTTCTATAGATTCGGGGAACTCTTTGACCGCAGGGCAGTTGCCACTTGTGGAAGTGACCGAAGATGGCCCCGGTTTCTCACGGTCTTTGTTGGCGACAGCAGCGTCCAACACAATCCCTCCTCCTTCGTTAAATGACCTCAAAGGGTTGCGGAATCGTCTGAGATTCTCCTCGTTCTGGTTGTTGGACTTCTCATCACTTTGAGGCCTTGTGGCACATATAACCGATGCTGGGGCTACAGTTGCTCCAACATCTTCCTGCCTCCTTGGATGCCTCCACATCCTAAGCCACAGCACGACGATGATCACCGCAGCCACAGTCACACAGGCCACGATTGAACACACCACAGTTACGAGCACTGTTGTTCCTGTACAAATATCAACATTACATTTCAATATACAGAACTCATTAATAAATTAAACTTAACTACGATCACTTACCCTTTGAAGCAGGTGGGGCAACAGACTTTTCAATGGCAACCTTTGCGATGGCTGTAAACAGCGCCACATTGGTTTTCTCGCGTCCCATAAGCTCAGCCAGAAGCTCCATCACAGAACTCACCACAGCTTCACCAAGAGCCTGGGAATCTTCCCCAACAACACCCTACAAGTAGACGCACATAACATTAACATTTTTCCTCAGTGCTTATTTTTCAAAATTTAGATCCAGAATATCTTCATGGCATACATACCACAGTGATCTCAAGCGTGAATTCAGATCCCTCTACAAGACGACATGACACCACGACCTTGATAGCTTCTTGGAAACGGGTTCTGGTCCCATGTCGTACGAGTAATTTCCTCAAATCGCGACAAAAGCCTTCCCTTGATGAACCCTGAATTTAATTTGAGTTAATTTTAAAGGACCTCTAGTACATTTTATAGGCAAACGGTTAGTTTTGTACCTTAGGTACACGAGCCTTGTCCAAGTGGAGTGTCATCCTTGCACACAGATTGCTTTCGACTTCCTTCGAACATACCATTCCATCGAAGTCCACATCTGGTTCTTTGCCTCCCTTGCAAACACCCATTGGTTCGCAAGGAGGAACGAGGCACTCTTGGGGCATAATGACGCATACTTGGCGGGATGGACATGGCTGCTCAACCCTCGAAAGTGAGGTGTTCGTAACCCGCTCGCAAGGCTGCGGCCCGCATTGAATCTTGGTGCAGCTCACTTGACCATCATCACACGCACACCGGTTGCATTCGTAATCCCACGTACTGTTGTGATTGTAAATATGGTTCTTCCAAACGCAAGGCTGGCTAAACTCCTCAGGCTCTGATGGCAAAACTGAAGAAATAAACACAATTTGCTTTGTTAGATGGGAATATATTGTTGGTTTCATGAGGAATTGATTTATTATAGGATTGCTTACCACGCTCACAGTGCCTACCAGTCCTTCCAGAAGGACACACACAAGTGTAGTCACCAACAGCATCTATGCAGGTGCTACCATAGGTGCAAGGTGAGAACGCACATTCATTGATATTAATCCTGCAGTCTGGACCCGTGAAGCCTGTTGAGCATTCGCAGCGGAACCAATTGTCACCATCGATGCAACGCCCACCATTCTGGCAAGGGTTAGAACTGCAATCATCCACATCTGCAAATCAAACCAAAGTTTAAAATAAGGACCATTTTTTTTTTACATGAATATTAATAAAGAAAATGTCAATGCACTCCTTATAAAGATGGCCCACTTACTCTGCTCGCAGATAGACCCTGTGAAACCCTCTTTGCAGATGCAAGAGTACAACAAGCCATCTCCTGAATTCACACAAGTACCACCATCACGGCAAGGGTTTGAAGAGCATGCTTGATTCTTGGCTGCAACACAAATGCAAATATTTAGCATTATAAAGGTTATATATATTTTTGGAAAGTGGCAAGAGCCTCTTACGCAGTTGACACGTGGTTCCTTCCCATCCAGCAGGGCATTGGCAAGTGTAGGTGGCGCCCACATCGAGGCAAGTGCCGCCATTTTGGCACGTCTTCACATCACAGTGGCTGTGTCCTGAGGCGAGTAACAAGAAAAAGAAAAGCAAACAAATGGTCATATGGTTAAAAGTTAGAAGCAAATGAAAACTGTGCGAACCCCCTGAAAGCAATCCCCATGTCCAATTTGGTGTTTGTAGTTTTTTCAAAAGTGTGGGTCAGTTAGCGAAATGAATAGTCATCTACTAGATGCATGGGTGTTGCCCCCATCTTTCCTATATATAAGTCTTTTAGCCTGGCTTTGGTTGGTAAGCTTCATCACAGTTGTTAGAAAAAGAAACACGCCCAGGCTTTCGGTGACCTTTAGCAATTTTTTCTAGCCATGCGTCCATCAATATTCGCAAGAGCCACCGGCGGGGCTTTAGGGGGCATTGAAAGGTAACCGGACGAAGCAAAGACGCGCCCTCTTCAACAATTTCGCCAATTAAAACCAGACTACAGTTATGTGCCGCCCCACATGCATGGCCACCACTTTTTTCCTCCACACATTGCTGCAAATACCTAAAGCCAATTCCAATTCTTCACATAGTATATATTCATTTGACTTTACCATCTGGATTTATGTATAGATATATGTATCCCAAAAATCACTCAACCTTGAGGAATGCTGGTTTGCAATGATTTAAATGGTGGCAACAAAATGGCGAATAAGTCATCCAATAAGTTTGTCTTTTTGAGGGGGGTCCATGTTTTTTGCAAAATAATGTCATCTCCCAAAATTGAGTTTTCAGTAAGACCTTGGTAAGACTATACATTGCTAGAAGTTACTTAAAGGTGAACTGACAGGGTTTTGTAAGGTACCCTGATAATTGGTTTGTAAGTAGCTATTTGTGTCCCTTA
>JAQFZQ010001726.1:0-17570 GCA_034696005.1 Glomeris marginata
ACGGGTGCGATCGCGGGTTCGAACCCGCGGGAGCGATTACGGATGCGATCGAGGGTTCGAACCCGCGGATGCGATTACGGGTGCGATCGCGGGTTCGAACCCGTGGGTGCGATTGTTGTCGCGGGTCCGAACCCGTGGGTACAATTGCGGTCGCGGGTTCGAACCCGTGGGTGTGCTTACGAGTCCGATCGCGGGTTCAAAACCGTGGGTGCGATTGTGGTCGCGGGTTCGAACCCGTGGGTTTGATTTCGAGCCCGATCGCGGGTTCGAACCCGTGGGTTCGATTGCGGGTTCGAACCCGCGGATGCGATTACGGGTGCGATCGCGGGTTCGAACCCGTGGGTGCGGGTTCGAGCCCGTGGGTGCGATTGTGGTCGCGGGTTCGAACCCGTGGGTACAATTGCGGTCGCGGGTTCGAACCCGTGGGTGTGCTTACGAGTCCGATCACGGGTTCAAACCCGTGGGTGCGATTGTGGTCGCGGGTTCGAACCCGTGGGTTTGATTTCGAGTCCGATCGCGGGTTCGAACCCGTGGGTTCGATTGCGGGTTCGTACCCGCGGGTGCGATTGCGGGTACGATTACGGGTGCGATTGCGGGTTCGTACCCGCGGGTGCGATTGCGGGTACGATTACGGGTGCGATTGCGGGTTCGCACCCGCTCTCACGGTCGCGGGTGCAATCACGGTAGAATCGTAAAATCACGGGTATTAAATTCGATACACATGTGTATCGAAACCACAATTGTGGGGTGGCCACAATGACGTCACGCAGGACGTTATGGCGCCAGCCAATGCCGTCTATGTGCCAAAGCTACCCATGCTTCGGGATATACAGTGCCGGGTCCTGACCTAAGTATACTGTGTCCTTGGTTGAAATATATTCAAATTGACGTGTTCCACCGCCAGGCGGAGCGCGCGTAGAATGTTAAAATTCGTCGGAACGCGGGTTTTGCCCATTGTGTACGCGTGGGGGGAAGAGGAGGGTGTTTACTACGGAGAGTTCTCCACCTGATGCATCTGCGGTTGCCAGGACAACAGCTTTTTCTGGCGCCATCGTCAGCTCGCGTTGGGTGTGCAGTCTCCTGCATGGCACAAAGTTGAGGCGTCCTCATCAAACGCGAAATAAGGTCCACGCCCAAGTGTCTCTATTACTGCCATGGTATCCGAATAGAAGACGTCACGCCCGCACGCACATCAAATAATCGCAATTGAAAGGATAGGATCGATTGGAAACACCGGAAGCACCTTTTGGTAGTAGTACATGAAAGACGAGATGCCATGTCGGCCAACTGGTCGTTCCTGGTGTCAAAAATGGCAATGGGCACCTCGCCACCCAACATAGCCCTTGAGCCCGTCGACTTCGACCAGGTCATCAAGCTGATGCTTCTCTGCGCGCTGGCCACGGTAGGCACCGTGGGCAACGTGTTCGCAATCTCAGCTGTACTCCTCGAGACTGGCCTCAAGACCAGAGGTACGTTGCTGACTGGCGTAATGGCGGCCAAGGACCTTCCTCCATCTTTCGTGATTTCAACTATATTTACTTGCATGATAAATCTAGGTCCCATTGTATTATTACCTCGAATATCCTGTAAGGCAACATATGGACCTCCTCCATTCATTGTTTAAGGTTCCAGGGACCATTCATATGCATTCGATGTATTAACCCAGAGTTCATATTCGAGGTAATAACAGTGGAAAGTGGACAGCACAGCACACTTGCAACACGAATCCCCCGCCTCCACAACCCACTATACCCTGGCTTGTGATCGCTCATTATCACCCTGTAGTGGGTCCTGGAGGCGGGACCATCCAGTGCCAACTTAGTTGCGCTGAGGTATACGTTCCACAACCTCCCAACCCCACACAGGAGCATTCCCCGCAATTTTAATCACGATAGCCAACACCGCAACAGGCAACGTGTTCGTGGTGAACTTGGCTCTTGCCGCGCTCCTCATCTCCGCCCTTGCCATCCCGGCATCCGCAGTGGTCATCTTGGCCGGTGTGCCCGAGGACAAGGGAGCCTGCAAGTTCAGGTGGGCTGCGGCAGTGCTCTCCTGTCACGTCAGCGTGCTCAGCCTGATGTTCACGGCGCTGGAGAGCCACGCTCGCTTCACGGCGGCCCCGGCCCACGGTCCCCTCTTCGGCCACTGGGGCTCCTTGACCGCTGCCCTCCTCTTCACTTGGGTTGCACCCGCAGCCTGCGTGGCCTGCCAGTTCCTCCTCTACCTGGGACCGGACTATTGCGAGCTGTCGTTCCGCGGCAACCTCATCTTCTTGCTGACCACCGGTTCGCTGCTCATCTGCGCGCCCATCGCTCTGGCCCTTGCCTCGTACGCACGCACTTTGGCCGTGGTGCGTTCCTCCAGTTCCTCGAGCACCTGCCACGACCACGTGCCTCCGCTCCAACTACCACCATCATCACCACCGTCGCAGCAGCAGCAGCAGCGACGGCTAAACAACGCTCCGTCTTCGAGCACGCCTCTGGTGGCGGTGGCCTTACCAAGTCCTTCATCTGGTGCGTTGTCCTCGAGGGATGTGGAGCGTTTGAGGGCCAATATCGCCGTGTTTGCTGCTTTTCTGGCCTCTTGGCTCCCTCTTGGCATCGCTCTGGCTGTGGGATCAGTGAGCCCCATTTCTGGAAGTCTTTTCGATGCCCTGGCGTGGCTTGCGCTAAGCAACTCTTGCATCCAGGGTTTCATCTACGCTATCGGTGACCGTCATTTTAGGTACGTAAACCATATATTTTATAACCAATATTCTACCACGACTGTCAGTGCGTTTTTCTAACGTGTTGGGAAAGAGCTTGCGTATGGGGAGGTTAAAAATGGAATGACGTCTTTGGTGGACAGCCCCCCTCAAGTATTAACAAGTGGTTTTGTTTTTTATGAAATATAGAAAAATTTACCGGAAGTTGTTCCACTATTGTTGTTGCAAAACGTCGGTGAGTTTCGCGCGTCGAAGTAGACACGACTGCGCCACAAGCGCGTCCCTCGTCTGTGCCGCAAGCGCCGATTCGTGCTCTAGTGGTCATCTAACGTCTGCTTCCGGTCATCACCGGTACCACACGGCCACTTCCGGCCAAGGAGATACCTCGGCAGCTCCCGCTCCGGCAGTGCGCGTGCACATCATCCCGGGCTACAACATTTACGCGGCGTCGCAACAGCGCCGTCTAGCTCAGGCAGCTGCCACTTCCGTTTCTCACTCTCACCACCAGGGAAACAACGCGATTCCCGGCAGCGCCAACGTATCTAGCGGCGGCCGTGCTAAACGAGAAGACGGAAAAAGAATGTGCGCGTATTACAACGCCGGTGGCGGGTGCGTCGTTACTACTACGCCCCAACGAGGCTCCTATGAGCTGTGATGTAATCACTTATGAAACAGAAATTTAGCTGAACAAATACACAAAATGTGATAACTTTCACAAAACTAAACATTACATTTGTGTCAGGAATAACATTTTCTGTATTTGAATCTACTTTAATTTATCCCAAATCAGTGCATTGTTGCAGCCTTACTATCAATGACCAACACAATTTGCCACAATGCCTTGCTTGCCAATGGCTGCATTCAATCTTGGCGCCAAATTACGATTTTTAAATTTACATAATGAATTAAAATCTGATCAAAAGTTTGAACAAAACTGCAATTAAATTCCTGCTCGTCAAGTACATTATATAATATTTTTGCCAATTTAAATAAGATACTTCAAAAATTCTTAAAATCGTGATTTCGGTTTCAGATTTTAATGCAGCCAGTTACAAATATAAAAGCATAAGTTTTTATACAAGACATTTGAAAGCAAGTTATAAAGTACCGCTTTTAATATAAATATATACAGTGATCCTCGTTAACAGAAACATATGCTTTACAAACAATTTAAATGTTTAAAGCGCTTGCAGTGTATGTTTGTTACAGTATGTACTGAAGTCAATATATGATGGTCAACGTAAATAAAGTTTAAGTTAACGAGGGTCTACTGTAAAATCACCATATCACCAAATGTTATTTCCATGTAGTGGTCCTTGTTGACGTCTAGTGGCCCTCAGTAATCGTATAGCATCCTTTCAATATATTTCACAGTGTACTGAAAACAACACAAAAAATTATGAAATAGTTTACAATCAACTTTGGAAACTATTTTACGAGAGTTTTAACAATTAAAAACGCTGCCTTTTTGGACTCGTTTATGTATACCTCGATTGTTGACCGACATTGCTGTTGTTGTTCATTGTTGACCGTTATTATATTGGGCTCGTGATGATCATCGTATATTTTCTGGGGGAAAAAAGAAATAAATATAAGTAATGTATTTTCGAGATAAAATACTCGCAACACGCCAACATCTGTCGCCTCGTATTGAAAATTAAATGTATACTACAGCACTATGCTAAATTACGCACAACGAACCCGAGATTATCGAACACTATATTAATATATATGTTAACCGTGTGTAAAAATGTATTTATCTACTAATGGAGATGCAAACGATTGTTGTTCCCGCTTTTGTACGTAAACAATTTTGTGCCGCACCGAATTAATAAATTAAATATACAATGTACTACATGTTCAAATTAACACGTTCGTTATCCCATAGGAAAACAACACGCTTGCCTTTTTAATTATTAATACTGGTTTCACTTAACTGCCATTTACTTCATCAATAATCTATTGTGACGTATGTACATAAAAACAACTGAAAAATACACCAAAACAAAATTCGGTAAGTTTGCTAGAAATCCCGCTTCAGTGTGGTACATTGTACAAAACCGATCGGATTGTCTTCTTGGAAAACACTTAAATCTCATTGTTAGGAAATAATGCACAACTCGCGCAGTCCACGCAACATCAACGATCCGCGCGTTCCCATCATATAAGTTCTTCAAAAAGAACGTAACGTTACGTAAATAACAAACAACGGTATTTTGACTCTGGTAGAATCATATAGTAAAATGAAAAATACACTGATAACCATAGGATGGCAACAAGATCGGCCGTGAAGGCACAGCGAGTTGCGCAATTAGATGGCGACGTCCGTCCATCGCACGCTACGCAACACGTGCGTTAACTTAGTTCGTTCTGTTGGATTAAATTCCTGATGTTATTCTGGCATTCTTTAGACTGCCATTGGGAAGCAAGTAGTCTACATTCCATCTCGATGGCCATCTCCACTCGCGCTCTCTGGTGGCACCGCATCAAAGCTTTCGTCGTTTCCGCAAACTACATTTATTTGTAAAAGTTCATTTTAGCAAGTTGGTCAGGAAAAATGTGACTGTGAATGCAACAAACGTGGGGATAACACCCAAGAACCTGAACAGACTGAGACGCCAGATGACGCACTCGAGGAATCACTTGCTCCATGAATGTTTCAGGCCAAAGGACTTGCGAAACCAGCCCTTGCTCGAATGCCTCGGTTGCCGTTAACTTCCTTCCAGTGAGCAACAGTTCAGAAGCCTTTGGGAAAATAAAAGGTAACTTTTAAATTGTTTTCCACGAACCCTTGCGGAATTTCCTCCCACTGCGGACTCACCCTGGCTGGACCGAGAAGGTCAGGCATCGTGCAAGTTGCCCCACCTTCCGGCGCTTGACCGATACGTCCGTACAACGTCCGGAAAGTGGCTTTGTCCGACGCGTACACCACATCGCAGAGCGGTAAAAGCGTCGCTCCCAAGCCCACGGCCTCGCCGTTCACCGCGGCAACCACCGGTTTTGGGAAGGACACCAGGGTTTTGAGGAAAGATTTGAGAGCTTCCGAAGCCTGGAACGCAACCCGGTGACCGACTGGGTGGCCGTCAGAGCTTACTAGTCCTTGAAGGTCGACGCCAGAACAGAACATGTTTCCGGTGGGTGCGCTCAGGAGGACGACGTGACAACTTGCATCCTTGCGGGCACTCTGCAGCACCGATTCCAACTCGGAAAGTGCCTTTAATAAAAGTTCGCGATGAGTACCGTGCGATGAAGTTTCCGAGAATTAAACATATGGAAGTTACCTGCACACTGAGAGCATTCCTCTGCTTCGTCGTTGACACCAGAACGATCTGAGTGAAATTGTCGTGTTGCCTGACGGCAATCTCCTTACACCTGAAAGTGCTCTTCGGTGCCCGGCACCCGACTCTCCGCTCGTCCTCCGGCTCGGCGTATTGCGTCGCGGCTTCCTCCGGAGTCTCTTGGAAGGCCCTTATCGCGCCATCACTCTGCGGCGTAGACTCGAGGCTCTGGACATTACCGTCGCTGCTCTGGTCTTCGTTATTGCACTGGAGGAGATGGTTAAACTGCGGAAGACAGATACTCAGCGGTTCCATGATGCTCGTTGCCCCTCTGACGAAGTCCTCCACGTGCTCTTGCACTGGCCAATGTAAAACAACAGTTTACTCACTGCGAACGAATTATTTTACAACTGTCTTACCATTCTTAGTACGTGGCCTTCCAAGTTTCTTCCCGTTCCGCGACAACCTCACAGGTTTGGGAAGAACCGGGTATTTCCCTCCACCTCTTTTCCTTCTTCGACCAGGACCTCTCTTTTGAGTTTCACATGCCACCATCACATCCACCTGTCCATTCACTTCTAGCCGTTCATCTCCGCACTCCGGCCTCAGCTGCGGTTCAACGGTTCTCGCTTCTACTACTCTCGCACGTTCCTGTTCCTTCGTGGGAACCGCTGCCACCTTCAATCCTTGAGACACCTTCGCTGCCAATTCCTTGAGGGTTTCCGGTTTTAGTTGCGTCACAGTTCCCTGTTGGTTCCCCAGCAGGCCAACCGTGCCGACCGGTACCGCGAACTGCAACGGGTAAATTTCCGCTACACCTTGCGCCAGGGTCATCGGTGAGGGCTGAAGCGAACCAGGCCCTAAAGTTACGCTACCGCACGCGTACGAAGACCCGCAAGGCGATATCAAAAACACGTGGGAAGTATTACAAGAGGGCGACTGCGGAGGAATTTGAGACTCTTCCAACTTTACGCACGGCATCGTTGCGCGAACATCCTCCGAATTGACCGGCACTTGCACGCGATCCTCCAAGTCCAACCTCCTCGTGGCCTTCGCCAGCAAAACCTGGTCCACGTTATCCACCACCACCGCTTCCAATTCCCTCTCTAAGGCAGCACGCCGTTCCATCAACAGTTTCTTCTTCTCCAAAGCCAACTTCACCCTGATGGCCTTCTTCTTCTGGTCCGATAGTGTACTTGGCCGAGCCACCTTGCACTTCTCCCGGCGTTTGAGCATTGCCCGGACTACTATACCAGAACCCTTACTGCCCTTCTTACCGCGGCAACTATTCCTTGCACGCGTATTACCTGAGGAACTCGAAATGCACGATTCCACCTCTTCCTTCTGGTGATTATTGATGGCCACCATTGGAATCCCTACAAGTCCACTCTTGCACCCCTTACCCTGCATCCTTTTGCTGGGCTTACACTGTTCTTCGCCACCGTCTCTCAGAAAGTTCATTAGGTACTCTATTTCCTTTGGGTTTTCCTTCAAAGCCCGCGCGCAGGACCTGGGCCGGAGTCTCCGCGAGATCCTGTCCGGCGAAGCGGTTGAGCTGGGGTTCATCAACGAGTTGATGGCGTCATCATTAACCAAACAACGCACTTCCCTCATCAACGTCCGCCTCTTCCTGCAGCCACCTTCACCGTCACCACCACCGCTACAACTTACGGCAAGTGAAAAAACATGTCCACTATCTACAATATTATCCGAATACCCTGTCTTTTCATCGGCCACATTTTCCTCGCACTCCTCTTTCACTTCCAGTGCCGGTTCCATCTCCGCGTCCATCAGCTCGGTCCTCGACTCGATGACCGTATCGGTGGTGGTCTCCTCGCTCACCTTAGATTCCACCAACTCCTCTTCCTGAGATTCGTACGAATCAGAACTACCTGTCTCCCAAGAGACGTCATTTGGTTCCCGCGGTTCCTCCAAACCCAAAGACCGCCTCCGCGACAGCATACTATGCCTTTTAACGGATTCCATCAGGGACATCTTCAGTTCCTCGTCGTCATAATACTCTTCACCGTACAAGACAGGCTGTACGTATTGCTCTTCTTCAACCCATTCGGGTGGCAACGGTTGCGGTTGAGGTCCGTGCTGCAGCGCGTGCGGAGGAGGTGACCACGGTGTCTTCATGGCCAGAACCTTATGCCTATTTACAGATTCCTGGAGGGACCTTTGCAGCTCGTCTTCTGAATCCTGCGCCTGCATCGGTACGGTGTCTTCCGTGAACAACTCCGCCAGAGGGTGTTCATCCTTCTCCGGGTGATCGTATTGCGGGCTTTCCAATGGTTTCTCGCCATCAACCTTCATGCATGCTTCCTCCACATCGCTGTCCATCACCGTATTAGGTCTCGTCAGTGCACTTAGCCATGCAGGATGTGTAGTGTTCATCATGTCCGTTTTTCCAGATACCATGGGTGAAACAGAAACAAACCCTGTACCCGTGTCATTATTGCTGTCTTCCGATACGTCATCGTATTCATCAGCCTTCAGCGGGCTTGCTGATGATGGGTCGTATGAATATGATGTTTCATCCAGTATATTTGATTGCGACCAACTTCGCTTTGATATTTGCGGATATGGGGAGGTGTAAGTCTGTAATGGTTCACGGAAGTCTTTCATGGTGGCAATGCCATCACTGTCCCCTTCACTTTCTCCTCCATCCATGATCACCTACTGAAAGTTAGAAAACATTATCAATATCTTCATATACAAATACTTATAAATATAAAAAATATTTAGCATTTCGCAAAGTTTATATTTTCAATAGATAAATATATATGAAAAATAACATGATTTACTTCTCATATAAACAATATCTTTTATAAGTATTTATATCATTGTTTATATCATACCAGCTTCCCTCAGTATATAAAATCACATCAAGATCCAATTTCAAACCGTTTCAAACTAAACATTCCAGATCAGGTTGCGCCAATACGATATAGATACGTATCGAAATGAACCGGTACTCACAGCGCCTCTCGCGGTCAAACATTCGGCCAATCCGCGAAAGAAACCGTCAGCCGAGTTTTATCATTGGTTGGATATTCCGATATTCCCGCCAAACATTTCAAAATGGCGGCCCCCCGTAAGTACCGATACGTATCGAACGTATCATTCGTTTCCGTTCGTGGTAATTTTTCGCCGAGTTTTTCGGTAACGGCCCGGCGCACCATACTCATCATCGGTAAAACAACGCATCAACATTTTCGAGGCAATAACACTGCATTATCTCGAAAATAATCGACTGTTCTATTTGCGAAAAGAGCGATCGAGATGAGCAGCAAAGTGTACGAAACGTTAAAGATCGTTCAAAAGGGAGTGATTCGAACAATCATTTTCAACCGCCCGACGCGTGGAAACGCTTGGAATTTCAAGGCAATTGTGTTTTAGGTGTAATAATTAATAAGTATGCAACTCGTAATCTGCATCATTATTATAGGCTTTAGCAGAAATCCCAGATGCCATCAATGATGCGGCTCAAGATCAAAACACAGTAATCGGAGTAATAACCGGTGAGGCATCGTCACGTGACGTGTTATTTAAATATAGGGGTGATTCGTAAATAACGTTGTGTGGATAATCTGCATAACCTAATTTCGCAACTTAAATATTCAATTTCGTGTCATGTTATTTAACTTATTTTCAGGCGCAGGTGACTTCTTCACAAGCGGTCTGGACATAACATTTGACAAAGCGGATGAAGTGCCCAAAGATTGGCCTAGGATATTGGTCAAGTATGTCCTTTTATAGATTCCACGTATCATGCAACTGATGAATGCAACTGAAGATAATTTGGGGATATGATTTCAGGAACTTGATGGCAAGCTACGTAAATTTCCCAAAACCCTTGGTGGCCATTGTAAATGGACCGGCCGTTGGAGGAGGACTGACCACACTTGCTCTTTTTGATCTTGTCTACTCCAGTGACAAAGTATACACGTTTCCAAAAATTACAAGTTCTATTATAAACTCCACATTAACTTATTAAAGTACTGTGTATAGGCCGTTTTCAAAGCACCATTCACCACGCTTGGATTCTGCGCTGAAGGCTGTTCATCGTATACTTTCCCCCGCATCATGGGCACAGCCAAAGTACTATACTATACAATGACCAGTGAATGTAAACCAATTAAAACCCCTATATCTATGTTTCCAAAAGGCCAGTGAAATCCTACTTCTGGCCAAAACTCTGAACGCCTTCGAAGCTGATAAACTGGGATTGATCACGCAAGTGTTTCCCCACGATAAACTGCAAGAAGAAGCGTGGAAGAGGATCGATGAGATGGCCAGCCTTCCGCCACAGGTTTCCCAATTTCAGTTGTAAAGTATCACGATCATCCCAAATACATATTAATATACTCCTAATGAATTATTCCAGTCACTGATCGAGAGCAAGAAACTGATCCGTGGCAACGTCAAGGAACACATGTTGCGTGCGAATGCGGCGGAGTGCGAATGTCTTTGCGAAAGGATAGACTCCGATGAGTGCCAAGAGGCTGTTAAGAAATCTTTTGAGAAGATGAAGAAGAAGGCATAGGGAAGTATAACAGACACGGAGAACAGTATTATACTAAATGTAAAATGAGCGTTTTAGAAAATGTACGATTAATTCAATAAATATGTACAATAAAAACCAATATTCCGTGGAAAATATAGTTTACTTCACTCAGTATTTCTTATTCCCAACAATGTCACGGAAGACATGTTGGATATGAATGGCAATAAAATAGTTCAGAATATCAAAGTGCAAGCAAGTGCAAGAGTTCATTTCGTATTGAATGTGCGTAATTTCGTTGGAACAGGCGTGCCATACTCTTTGCAAAAACCTTCGCACCATTTTATGCCAGCCTAAAATTATAATAACAAAACCAGCTTACAAAATGAGCAGTAAAGTGTACGAAACTTTGAAGATCGTTCAAAAAGGAGCTATTCGAACGATTATTTTCAATCGTCCAAATCGTGGAAATGCTTGGAATTCCAAGGTCAGTGTAGTATGCCATTAAAATGACACAGCTCCAACTACACTAGATTTCAACAACCAATTAATTCATTTCAAGGCATTTTCTGAAATCCCAGACGCTATAGCAGATGCTGCATCCGACAAAAACACTGTCATTGGTGTAATAACAGGTTAAAAACGAAAACAATATTTGACATTATTAAACAATCTCAATAATTAATATACTATATTTACATTTTGTTTTTTAAACTAAGGAGCTGGAAAATACTTCACTACAGGATTAGATATATCTGACCAAAGCCAAAACGGAGGGAATGTGCTTCAAAATAAAAAGCCCACTGATGAGTTTGTCAATTATTATTCATGAAAATACATTAACATTTACAAATATAATGTACTTAAAAACAATTAATTCAGGTCACTGATGACCAGCTTTATTAATTTCCCCAAACCTTTGGTAGCCATTGTGAACGGGCCAACCATCGGAGGAGGATTTACCACACTGGCCCTTTGTGATTTGGTCTACTCTAGCGATAAGGTTATTTTTTATTTTCAAATTAAACACGTATGGAGCAAGCTTTTAACCAAAATTTTGGCAGGCTTATTTCAAGGCACCGTTTATCACACTTGGTTTGCACGCTGAAGCAAGTTCATCATACACATTCCCTCGTACCATGGGATATGCCAAGGTATAAATGTGAATGTCAAAATGGTGCTTTGTAAAATTAAATACAATGTATAACTATTGTTTTGGAATTAACAGGCCAATGAAATCCTGATGCTTGCTAAAACACTGAACGCTTTTGAAGCTGAAAAACTGGGACTGATCACTCAAGTGTTCCCGCATGACAATTTGCAACAAGAAGCCTGGAAACGAATAGAAGAGTTGGCCAGTCTTCCTCCACAGGTATAGCATTTAATTATTTATATAATAATGTAAGGAATTAATGAATTTTCCCTATTGATGTTGCAGGCTTTGATGGATAGCAAGCGACTCATCCGCAGCCATGTCAAGGAACAAATGCTCAAAGCAAATCAAACAGAGTTTGAATCAATTGTTGCTCGAATGGGTTCGCAAGAATGTCAAACAGCTATGAGAGATTCACTCGCAAAACTCAAGAAAAAGGCGAATTGATGCTCAATTAATTAAAAAAAAATCCATATATTTTTTGTTATTCCTTTGAAAAAATAACACTCCATAAATAATAAAAATATTCTGAACTCTTTATTGGACATCGTAAATGTGGTAAAATTATTAGAGAATTTTAATTTATCGCAAGTTATAATAATAATATTATTTGTTGTAAAATAAATTGATTTTTGATGTTTATGGCATATTTAATCGTTTTTAACCCTTGTTTTTAACAGCACGTTGTGCAACACTGCTTTGTCAATTACGGCGCTTCAGCTACAGGACGATCGATTACGTTCGATTCGATACGGATCGTTGTGATCGATATTCGATTTTAAATTAGCACAATAGTTACGATTTCTTTTTCTTTTAAATTATTTAAAATGTACAAAATAAGCTTAGCACATTGGCACAGATTTGGGTGGAATCAAAAAGTAAACGCACTGCCATTAATTTTGTCGAATTTTGTTAATTTTCTCCTGTTTTCTATTTCCGATACCAGATGGCGCACATGAACAGGAATTTTTAGGGAATTTTGTTTAGTATTCAGAAATATGTGTTTGCTATATTTTTACTTGATCGACGATGAATCTGCAAATCTAGTTTTTCAATCTGGCGATTGCATGTAGTACATAATGCAGAATTAGGTCACTTACATAACATGTGATAAATTGACCAATATTATTTTGAAAATTAAATAAATTTTAATTGCATATTATAAGCATACCCAATGATTAATATAAAGTTAAAATTCAGCGTGTGTTATTTTATCACATTGATAATATATTTCAAAATTTTGGATGCCGAAAATGGGTAAATCCCAGTGCGGAATTTTTCTAATTATTAATTCCATAATTACAAATAAATTTAAAATTCTCAGAAAATTAAATGCAAAAAATGTCCAACATTTACTCCGCACAACACAAAGAAAATCAGTCGGTAAAAATGTGGGCCTAGATGGAATAATTCCTCGAACAAGTAACAGAAAAAAATTCTAAACGCGCAGCAGCCAATGAAAACGCATCATTTGAAAAATGGGCCAAGAAAGGTAAATTGGTAGGGAAAAATATTTTAAATAAAACGCCGCATTTTATAGACTCCGCGTTATTTTTAAACGAGTCGCCGCCAAAAAGTTTTGAAAGCAAATATACATTTCGATATACAAATACACATCGCCACCCAAAACACATCCATTGTAAAAGTGGACGGCGCCGAAAACCCCACATTCCAATTAAACGTATTTCCCAAATAAAATTAGTTTCTTTTTAGAAAATTCCTACGCTACGATTTGAAACAACATTCTTACCAGCTAAACGAACGTTAGTTAAATTACTGAAATGAAGAAAACCTACTTTTTCGGAGTTTTTTCGACGACGTCAACAACGAAAGACGGGAAGAACATTCGGGCTTCGATTTGCTACTGCGCATGCGCTCATCACATCCGGCGGCAAGTCAATCGCCAAGCGATCCGCAAATTTCTTCTAATCCGATCCGCAAATCCACGCAAATCGTCAATGTGGCGCCATCTCGGGAACGGCGGACGAAGTAAAAACTCGGAGTTTTTACAAAGTTCTATAAAAAGATTGTAATAAATGCACAGAATATTCGGTTTCAATTTTCTTACAACTGAACATTAAATGTTACATAAACAAACTAATTCTGACCAAAAAATACCGCAAACTGTTGCATTATAATTAATAAAACGTCGAAAAATGACCATAGTGCATCATATTTAAAAAAAAAATGTACTTGTTTAACTAAAAAATGCAATAAGCTACCTACATAATTGCCAACTCAGTAAAAAAACAATTGTCAATGCAATTCCATAAGTTAACTGCGGCATTCTTTATTAGTAATGCAATATTATTGCACATGAATACTGGTATAATATACGTGTATCAAGTGTTATATTTTGAATTTTTGTTAAATACGCGGTTAAATATATGTTCGAAAAATAAAGGTAATATCTTTGACAGTGGAGTGATCACATAGTTCACAGCAACGATGTTATTTGTTTACAATTTAGCTGTTTTTCGGGTCATAAAATCCATGATTGCTTTCATGCATTCTTCGGAAACCCACCGCGTTGTCAAAAGTTCACATTCTTTCTTATTCACTTCATGTAAAACATCTTTGTTGACGCCTCGGATCAACGTTTTCGAATCTCTTAAGGCCTGTATGTGAATAATATTCCTTGTAAAACAATAATAAAGCAACCCTACAAAAAATACTGCAGTTTGTTCCATAAAATATGGCATTTTTCATTCATAAAAATAGGCAAAACTGCTGTTTCCTGGGACAAACTGCAGTATTTTTGTTTGTTTGTTAGGGAACAAGTAAAACTGTTTAATAACCTGGCGTGGCAATTTCCCTATTTCACGAATGCGAGCCCACACCTCCTTCTGGAATACGGAATCACCGAAAACCTCGGTCACCAATCCTCTTTCGTACGCTTCCGCCGCTGTAATCCGCTTATTCAGCAATAGAAGCTCATTGGCCTAAACACAATACGAAACAACTATAAAGAAAAGCTCAGTTATAACGAGTTTTAACTGTATAACATTGCAAGAATAATAACTTTGGCAGCTCCCATGATGCGGGGAAACAAGTACGAAGAACATCCTTCCGCGGACTGACCCAGGATCGTGAACGGAGTGTGCAAAGTGGCCTGTTTACTTGGAATTATTACTACGTGTTTGTAACAATATACATCACCATGTCACTCTAATACCTTCTCCGTAGCGTAAACTAGATCGAAAAGTGCCAACACGGTGACTCCGATTCCCACGGCCGGGCCATTGAGTACGGCTACCAGAGGTTTAGGGAAGTCTATGTAACTTGCAACGTAGCGTCTGAAATCATCACGTATTATATTGGTTGCATTAATGGGCATTATTCTGCAACTTACTGTAGCAATGATGCAGCGTTTTTAGCCATTGTTAATGGCTCTCCACCTAGTTGCTTGGAGAAATTGGAAAGGTCGTTTCCACTGCAGAAGAAATCCCCAGCTCCTAATCATGATGTTACAATAATTTTTAGATATATATTTTACAGTTTACTCCAACTAGAAGCAGTTTGTAACTTTGTACCAGTCACAACTGTGATGACAGTAGCATCATCAGCGGCAGCTTCTTCCAAAGATTTCATTATTTCTTCGTACATCTTAATTGTCGAAACAAAAATGTAGTTATCATAAATTTCCACAAGTTCGTAAGGATTCACAAATAATAATGTATACCTCTAAGCTTATGGCGTTTTTCTTAGAAGGGCGGTTCAAAGTTATAATTCTCACAGGTCCTTCTTGAGTCACCAATAAAGTTGTATATTTTCCATCTGCAGTAGACACAGCTGGATTTGCTGCTTCTTCTCCAGCCAAACCATTAATTAAACCAATATAGTTCTTAGCAGCTTCATCCTACAATAATCATGGTTAGTAACAAAACAAAAACACATTGAAATTTTGAAATGTTGTCAATGTCATGGCGAAGTACCTTGGACATGGATCCCAGAGATTGCCACGCATCCCACTTGGCTTTCCCAACCAAGTCCAACATCCCTGGCCTCGAAGTGTTGCATTTTCCTACAGTAAACTGCAAGCACAAAGTTAATGAAGTCACTGAATTAAATAGATAAAATTATTCCCATTTATATACCTGCTTGAATAATGCATAAATCTTGAGTTTTGTATCATTGCCCGGGTCATCTTTTAAACTTGCAAGACGGATTTTAGCCGCTTCGAACTGTTCATTCAAGGAGCTCATCGTACGACTGAATACTGCTTGATGACGATAAGATATACGGCCGGATCTAGAATATATAAGACTTTAAACTTTGGGAGAACGTGAGATAAGAGATATAAACATTCAGATAAAAATGATAAAATCTACTAGCATCGACGCTATAAAAACTTCGAAAAACGCGCCACTCTAATAAGATTACTCGCATTTAGTTGGATTTGTCAGATTATTATCAGTATCGTCACCGAAAAGCTAAAATCTCCGGTCTGCCGAAACTACGCACAAGACGCCCGGCCGCCATCTTGGTTTGGAACGTTTAGAAAACAAAATGCGGATTGCGGATCAGGACTACAATTTTCCAATCCGCAACTGTCTTTATTATAAATACAAAATGAGCTAAATGGAACAGTTTTGCTTCACTCGTTATACGACTTTACTTGCAGATATTTTTTTAAAACAATTGTTGTTCCATTTCTTAAAATGAAAATGCAATCCAACACATCATTCTCTTTGGCACCATCCATCTATTATTTAATTGGTTTAAAGCTGCCATATATTATATATAGTAACTGCCCATATATATGTATTATAAGAATAATTCCTATCATTGTAAATAATCATCGGTGATGCACATAAAAATATACATTGCTCCTTCCTAAAAGACAAGCATCGTTCAACAATTTCTAACAACAATTAAAATATTTCCTACAAAAATTATCTATTATGATATACTCCTTGAATGCAATATTATTTTTCGCTAGATTTCAACTTGGAGTTCAGTTTCTTCAACAGTACAGTTGCTTCTTTTTTCGCCTGAAAATATTTATCATTGAAATACGTATTGCAAAATATAATGTAATAAATATTCCAATATCTTACTTTTTTGTCATCGAAGGACTCTCCCACAAAGTTCAACGTTTTGTTACAATACTCGAGGCTTGTGTTGTACTTTTGCAACTTGTAGTATGTTTTCGCCAATAATAAGAGGTTCATACTGTAAAAATTCGGCTCCACTGGGGGTAAAAAAAAAAGTAAATTATATATGTAAATATCTTCAATAAATCTCTTACATATGAATTGCACACTGCATTTATACTTACAATTTTCTGCCTTTAACAAGTACTGCAGTGCCTGTAATCAGTCATTTCAATTTATATAAATATACAATGTCATTCATTTCGCATGGTAGTATAATGTCAGATATATTTACTTCTTCCATGGATGGATTTGGAATTGCACCATAAAGCATTTCTGCTATTTTTCGCTCTTGCGGTGTTAGAACAGCAAAATTATAATGCCTAATAAAGAAAATAAATGTCCATGTGAAAACAAATATGTACATTTTTACACCATATGATAGATTACCAGTTTCCGAGTAAATAGTGAGCCAATGGCCCATTTGGATTCAACTCTATTGATTTCTGAATAAAAAAGAAACAAAACAGAACAACTGCATGATTTTTAATCATAGTGAAAACAAATATGCTTGCAAACCTTCATATGATATTTTCCAGCTTCGGCATCCTCGACTCTTGCTTGGTGACCGGAAAACTTGTTGACTGCGTCCAGCAAGATGGCCATCAGCTGTGTAATAAAAGCAGTAATAGTTAAACATTGCAAATGTGTGCTGCAATTTCTACCAATTTTTTAAAATTTCAAAATATTGTTTATTTAAAGGTGAATTGACACGGTTTTGTAACATACCCTTTCAAGTGTGCAATTCTATAGAATTGATGCCAATAAAACG
>JAQFZQ010001727.1:0-17564 GCA_034696005.1 Glomeris marginata
GAGGAAGGTTTTATACAAATTTTGTCCATTAGATTTGAGTTATATTTTTATGAATTTATTTCCTACTTCCATTTTTTATTGCATGTTTTAAATATTTAATTTTTTAATTTCTATAAAAAATTATGTGACAAAATTCAGTATGGTCATGAGAATCCTGATAAAGTCACGATACCAGTAGACATCCCTGTAAATTCTGTATACAGTGAACCTTGAACAACTTGAAGGGACCGGCGTTTTGGTTTCTTATAGCCGAAGTTTCTTAAATCACAACTTCTTTTATTATAAACTTTTATAACTTTTATGACAAATTGTAAGTTTCTTATGCCATTATTTCAAGATCTAATTGTATTTGTCAATTGACCCTTCAGTTGACAATATCAGGGGTCCAAAAGCAGGTTTCATATATTCTTTATAGTATATAAATTGAACCATGGAAAATCGATTTAAAAAACATGCAGAAATGATTGGAAATTTTAATGCAAACTTATTTCCCATAAATAAACAAACATTACAGAGTAAGAACTGTTCAGTTTTTTACACATGTGGCTTGCATGTATGCATGACACTGGCAGACCTGCTGCATGCATTGCTCAGTTTAAAAATTGCAACAGAGCTCTTCTTTGAGAGTTGTTTATAACAGCTTGGTTGTGAATGGACGCCATTACAGAGCATCCCCAGTAGAAAATTACAGCACAGGCTTTATTAGATTCCGGGCTATTTACGAATTATTTACACTACTTATAGGATTGGCACGTAATTGAATTCGGTTACTGAGATTGAAGAAGGGCTCTTGTCCAACAGGAAATCATTGCTTTTGATGCGATCATTTGTCATGGTGTTAAAATTACCCCATGAATTTGGTGGCAGGCTACATATTGTGCATTATTGCGTTATATACCTACTATACAAAATCCCAGTAATCAAGATTTTTCCCGATTGTTTTCCAACTGCACAGGATATGAGCTTATACATGTCGCATGAACTTCCGTTGCCCTTTAAAGCCAGTTCATGATTTGAAGAAAGGTGACGTCATTAGCAGTTTCCATTTCTAAAAAGTTTTTAGCAAGTTTTTTATATATCATTAATTACAAGTAAGTCGAAGCTGATTGGCATTAATTAATGATTTGCTTGCCCAATGAACGTTAAGCAGCATGTGGAAAATGTAGAACAAGTGGCTTTTGATCATGCACATGAGAACAAAGAACCGTTGTCTATCTCTATTTCAAGACCTAGATCTCAAAAGTTTGAAACTCTGATGAGTGCAATGTACAGTAATGTATCTAATATAACAGTTGATTTCAAGGAACTTGTGCAGGAAATGTAATTATTTAAAATCAAATTATTTACTTGTACTCTATAAAATTGTTTTGCAAGATTTAACTACATATTTGCATGTAATTACATTTATTATTTTATTATTCATTTTGCATGTTGAATTTTTAATAACAGTCCACATAATAAAGGGAAATTTTGTATTTTCAACAATCTATGTAATCAATTTGAGGATAATTTTTCCGGTTTCGTTGTGGAAGGAAAATTAGAGGAGATGGCACTATAATCGAATTACATCTATTGTTAGCTGAATATTTTATAACTTGGTGCATTATTTATAGAATTTTCTCGGTAATTTTTAATGCCACGTGTTTCATTAGTGTTCATTATGATATTGCTCTTAATGACAGTAATTCGGAAGATGTGGCCTTCATAATACAAGTAGCCAATATTTTTGAGTAGGCCTATTCGCTGTGTCTGTAAGGTCTGTAAGCAGTTGAATTAAAATATCATATAGGCTATGCTAAATTTAACATACTACTCTTAATCTCATTTCGCTATTTTTAGTTCAGTACAGATTGATCAGGTTAATTTTACAGGTTGATCGTTATTTAATCGAATACCCCCTATCAACAAATGAACATGGCCGCCATTATCCCAGTCAGCACAATCTCATTAAATGTGGATTAAATGAGCCTCAATAATTGCAAAAAAAGTTGGATTTTTTTATTTGTAACTAACAATGCAATTCGATTCTCATTGTTTACAACAAAAATAACGAGAATATGGTTGTTCTTGCAAATAATATTACTCTGTTCACTTATTATTATATATCAACTTCTACTGGAGTTTATTTGTAAAAAATATGCTCTGCCTATTGTTTGTTTTGTTTTTTTCTATTAAAAAATCCCATTTTTCATCTTTGAATGAAGTTTGAACAACTTTTGGAACAAGTCGATGATTGGATGGATATACACATGTATAAACTACAATGACCGATCTGCCTTTTGAACAGACAGTAATGTAAACGTGGACTATATTTAGCATAATAAATGTGAACGTGCTTTTAAAATGACAGCTGTAAATTTATGACTCCATTTTTTCGTTTCCTTTATAAAGGAACTTTCAGGCAGACAATGATCGATATGGAAAAATTTCCAATAGATATTAACCGGAAATGAATGACGTCATATTGCATTTATTTACGAATTTGGATAGTTCAAGGTGCTGAGGTTATTACTCTTTGACGTCACAAATTAAGGCTTTAGAAAATCATGAAAGAAAGATACTAGCATAATTTAGCACACTTGTCAATCTGGTTTTGATTTTCTTCTTGAGGCTCCATGGAAAAAATATTTGCAAATGCACGTGGAATTATCATTTAATTGCATTACACTGAGATAATTTGATATACATACTACATTTAAATGCAATTTGTATTCATGGCACACAAACAAGTTTTGCTGTATCCAGTTTGTTCTGGTTCCCAGAAACAAAGGACCAGTTTGGAGATTATTAATGTTTCACTGGTATACATATGTGTAGACTATTTTTCAGGGTAGACTTTGTGTTCTTGGAATTTAAGTCAAGGGCAGCCTTGTTATTAGTGGCTCTTACATATTCCAGGAAACCAAGGTGAACAGCGTTATATTTCAGATAAAAAGCTGATCAGAAAATTAGATCAGTCATAACCCTTATTTCAAGAATAATAAATTTTAACACAACTTCCCCCTTTATGACTAGAATATTTGAATGTACTGCATTGCGTGATTCAGAGAAATTATTAGTTGTAGTTACAGAAAGTGACGACAGAGGGCAACTGCATTCTCACAGGCAACGCCAGGGGGTCATTCAAAAAGTTCATTGCTCTTGTTTTGTGAGTGGTTAGTAGAAGAAAAGATAGACATGCAAGACAAGGGATTGGCCTCAACTTGGCATCATGTTGATAACTTAAAAATTGTTCTGTCAAATATGAAATGAGGTGAATGAAACTGCGTAGAAAATTGAAATTCTGTAAATAAACTTTATTTACAACAACTTTTACATAACATATACTTCATTTTTTAATGCTTTGGTTAAATCTCTTGGTTATAAATCTCTTGGTTAAATCAATATGGTATATCACCCTTTTAAAGGAGCTTGGAATAAAATGTTCGCAGAAATGCATCCATTATTGCAACAATTTTGGCATTAATATTGATTGAAATCTTATCCTTGCACAAAAAATACTTAAGGAATAACCCCCTCATAAGAGCATAGCAGCCGACTTTAGTTATAATCTATAGTAACCGTTAGCAGCAGTAGTGACAGTTTGAAATTGGCTTCATATATTACAGATATCATGTGATGAAAATTTAATAATTAAATAGGGGATGATATTACTTTTTTGTAGGTCAGGCAACTATCTTTAGAAATAAAAAGACCATATTCTTCTCAGTTACAAAAGAAATATGTACCTACACATTATTATATAAATTGACAAAGAAAAATAAACATACAAACGTATTAAAATAAGGCTAATGAATTAAGGTATAATGAATCAGGGGAATGTTTTATTTCACTTTACTAAAATCACTAATCTGAGTTTATTTAAATTTTCTGTACATCTAAATTATGATTAAATTACCGAATCAATTGTCTTTTCTATTATTAGAAGGAACCATTATTATTAGAAGAGTGTAGCGTTGTTGATTGAAGACAGCATGATCATTATTTATGTGGAACATAAATTTTGAATGACCCTGTGCGCATGGCGCGTGATTTGAATTCATAATGTGAAGTCATTTTTTATAAACAGTTGTCTACTGTAACAACACACAATGAAAATGCTCAAAATTCTCGACGGATGTTGTCCTAATTGACTGAAATTACTCTTCATACATACAACCTTTGGACACGTTTATCCTTGGGGAATGCGAATGCTATAGTACTAGACAGACAATGGAAATTGGGGGGAAAATGTGAAGAAATTAAATTAGCAGATGAGGCTTAATGTACGTTATTTGAGGTAAGTGGGTCATAAGTCATAATCAGTTGTCGTTTGCTTTTGCCGTAAAACGACTCGTCTTTTCATCTTTTCAACAAGACAATTAAACGACGGACAATATTATTGATGATGGAGACTGCAATCTGAGCACATCATAATCCGGGTAACAAAGCAATGACGTCATTGGTGACGTTTAAGCCTGTGTGCGATTTTGCGAGTGGATTTTCAAGCTGGGTCAACTGTTTGCCATAAGCAACAGTGCAATGATGAGAATGGAGACTTTCGTTGCCATAGTGCCTTTCTTAGTGGGTAAGTCTTTTTTTAGTACACTCAGCATGAGCTGCAATAAAAGATATGCAATTATTTCTTCTTTATACGTAGCTAATGCAACAAGATTTTATGAATTGCAAACTTTGCACTTGTTATTTATTTAAACAGTGGAAGTTATACTTGTAATATTCCATAATTCACACTGTGTACATGACACTTTGATTTGAAAGTACAGTATATGACTACAATGTAATATATGTATCACATATGGAACTTGTTATTTCTACAAAATAAATGTATTTTGCATTATATAACTTGTTGGGGAACTTAAAATAAGTTGGCAACTTGTATGAAGGTCAGTGCAGGTGATCAACACATGGAATATAATATTTTATTTATTCGATGTTACATTTTGGAACCTGGCCAAAATTTGACTGAAACCATTTTAATTGGTGGCTCGTGCAACATGAGTTAAATTTAAAAGTACTCCTATTATAATCCTGGAGTAATCCTATGCACAGATGCGCCACAATAAAATTACTGTTTTCTGTTTCAGTTCCTGTTGTGGGTCTTAATTATCCAAACCACAATGACGCCAGTAGTGTCACTTGGGCTCATGCAGTTAATACTCGGCTGAAGCTAAAAGAAGCTATGGAAAGTATGTACTTAATAATTTACATGTGTTAAATGAACATAAAAGTGTTCGATTTTATGGTGATTTATGTATGAGTATTGAAAGGTGCATGTTTGTATGAAAGCCTCAGTTAATTTAAAACCGTTTTAAGTTATTTAATTGCATGGAATATATGAATAATGGACTTCAATTTAAGCAACATTTGTCATTGGAAAAATGTAAAATCATTGGATTGATAGTGATCTGGAATTTATTTGCTTTGCATTGATAATTCATTTTGCTGAATATTTTATGTGACAAATCGATTTTTATGTGCACAACCTGTCAAAACAACTATTTGTAACGAAATGAGAAAAAAGCTTGTGTCCCACTTGTTAAAACTCACTGCATTGTATATTCTGTAATTGGTTTTTCGGTGCATGCTCTTGAAAACAAATAGGTTACACTGCATAACCTACATTTCTTACTACACAAGTCCATTATTAATGGTCTATGTATGTATATTTGCCAAGGAAATGTGGACTTTCTTGAAGCTGATGTCTCCTACGGCCATATCATTGGAGACACCTCAGAAAAGTTTCAACCCATAATGGCCCACCCTCCAGATAACACTTCCCAACTGTCTCTTGAATCCTGGTTGGATGTTGTTCTTTCGTCCGAGAAGCCCTGGGCATTCAAACTGGACTTCAAAGACATAAGGGCTGTGAAAGAGTCTCTGATGTCCCTCCACAATACCAACTATACAACAAATCCATTGACCGGTAACCTGTGGTTAAATGCTGACATTCTACCAGGTCCTGTGGATGCAACAAATGTACCAGTAGATGGCAAAGAATTTCTGAAACTCTGTGCTGAATACTTCCCAAAGAGCACTTTGTCTGTAGGATGGACCACATACTTGAATACCAGCAATTCACAGGCTTACCAATATTCTTGGAAACATGTAATAGAGATGACAACTTTTTTAAAAACAGCTGATATTCACCAACCGGTAACTTTTCCTGTGAGAGCAGCATTTGTGGGCCAGTCTATAAGACAATTACAATGGCTTCTTGACGTAATACCATTTAGTAGTCTGACTGTATGGAGTGGAAGTAAAGATCCGACGAATGTAACAGCCCTGATGGCTCTTAGAGCTTCCTTACCTAGAAGCAAAGTTTATTATGATCTTCTGCCTAAATCATTCTCCGATGATTTCTCTTTAAAACGAAAGGAGTCCTCAACATCAAGAAGGACATCACAATTAGGGACATGTGATGGTCGGCAAAGTTCAATGGCTGATTGGCTGATTGAGAGTCCAGATTGTGCCTATCCAAGTGCCAGATCTGTGGTATTGTTAGATGCATGTCATGTGATTTACAAAGACGATGTGGACAGGAGAACACCACAGGACATTGAGACAATCTTGGAATTTTTAGATGGCAAACCAGATGATGCGTTCATTATTGTATTCCATTCAGAACCAGCAATGAGATTGCAACTGACTGTCAATGGCAGTGTCCAGTTTGGGAATAGGAATGAAAATGTACAGTTGAATGATGATAGTTTGATGCCTGGTAGGTGTTACAGGGTCAAAATACATGAACCTGGGCCTGGAAAGGCAACTCGGTTGACTATATGGACATTGGATTGTGAAACAAATAATGCAGTGATGAAAGAAGCAGTTCACATGAGGTTGGGACCAATAGGAAAGAAACCAGCTAATAGAAATATTATAGGGTTTCAAGCATTGGGCACAGGTGTTAAAGTGATCCAGGAACTGAATCTCAGTTGTAATCCTAAGAAAAATATTGGATCGACTTTGACATCAATGCCTTTAAGCAGTGTTGGTTTTCTCTTGGTATCCATGGTATCCACAATGATGATCATATAGTCAGTTACTATCAAATAATTCAATGTCCTATTGATTTTATGCAACACAACATGCGCACAAGTATTGCATTTAAGAAATGCATGGAGGTGGAAAAATTTATATTTTATGTGTCAACGTTTTTTCTATAATAGTTTATAGTCAACTTAAAGGTAATGTTGATTTTTGTGACTTTATACGAATTTTCACTGCATAATCTTCATAAATGCTGGATGCATAGAAATATAATTTGTTTAACTGTCACAATAAATAATTGCATCTGTCGAGTAAATGATGTTAACAAGGAATACATGTCAGCAATTTATTTCTCCATCGTTTCACATGTCATCACTCATATATTTTGCATAATGAGCAAATAAGCTTGATTGTTTGCTGGAAACCTCGATTTTGGTTTCTTCACAGAAGTCGTGTCCAAGTTGAAATGATGTCAATGAGCCGAATTTTTGTAATAAAAAAATAAGCGATTCGTTCCATTATGAAATAATATGCATAATATGCGTTGTTAAAATTGTAATTTCATAATTATTGTGTGATTTGTAGGATCATTACAAATAAAATAATTGTATGTACAAGAGGACAGAACTATTTGTAAAGTAAGGTTTATTATCCATTTTGTACCTATATTTAATTGTGTATTCCAAAACCTGTTTTGGTTAGAAAGTGACATATAGCCTAATTACCAAAAATAAATGAAGTTTGTCAGTCTAATTCCATTTTTTTAAAGCTATTTTGAAGTAATTATGAGAACAGGTACCAGGTTGCAAGAAAGGAATGGACAGTTCTCATGTCAGTTTGCAACTCTATTGAAAAGCTATGGCTGAGAAAAATAGGTTGAAGCAATTTTATGTGATATTTCAATAGATACTTTTTTCACTATACTTTAAATATAGAGCCAAGTATCCTGTTCAGATGCAAACGCTTTGTGTCAAAATTGCAGCCATGATGTCACCTATTGTTTGGTTGAAGCTTTTGGAAGGCTAAATCAGTTGATGGACCAGGGTTTCAATAAAACCTGGTTCTGACTAGTTCTTTACCATTGTTACATAATGCCACGCCTCCAATTGCATATATCACATACATAAATGAAGCCAACTGCTCAACTTGTATTTGAATTTCGCGGGACAATTGTTATCGCGATATTTATCGATATATTCTGGTTGCTTATTACATCACATCCTTGATGAAATATCCGAGGAAATATCCCGAGAAATATCCCATCCCATCCTGACCTCTACAGCACGTTGTTGAATTGTATTTTAATAATTAAATAGCTATTTTCATATATGCTTATCCATATTACCATATTACCTATACATGTTATTAAAGACAAATTATTTTTATCTAAAACTATTTTATACGCGGATTGGCAACAGCGATAGCTGGGCTACGACATTATTCCGTTCAGTTTCATTTTCGCGGCTTCTGTCCAGTGTAATTAACCCAAGAATTAACTAAATAATATTTGGCGTAATTAATGGGCTAACTTATCCCGATGACAACTTGGAAATGGCGTTCCTTGAAGACACTATCATCATGTTTGTTTCCCAGGTATGAAATACGATGCTGTTGAATGTGTTTTCCATTCTGGAGCAATATTCTTGCAGCGTTTCATGTCGCGTGCAATAAGAAGTTGCTGAGTCCATATGCTGAATATGGCAGCTGCAGCAATATATTGCACGCAAGGATGTTGCACGCAAGAATATTGCTGTGGAGCCATTCTCGTGATGAATCGCAGGCAAATCTGCATCGCTGCGAAGAATCTAAACAAAATGTAATGATCACGTATTTAGGTAGCATTCTTTGCTGGAGGCTGGGTATTTTTCATGAAACAACTGTTTCGGGATTATGAGGTTAGTAGGTTCTGTAATTATAGGATTATAATGTATACCATATCCTGCATTTAATTTAATATTGAAAGTGTATTTTCGATTTTGCAGGTTCATCATTCCTTAGTGCAACTTATATTTTCTGTCACGTTCTCCCTGTCATGTACCATGTTTGAACTAATCATATTCGAAATCTTGGGAGTTTTGGACTCTAGGTCAGGGGTCATAATTATGTTTTCATGCTAAATTTGGAATGACAGCTTTCTGTGAAATTAATATTTTTTTTTTCTTTTACAGCTCAAGATATTTTCACTGGAAATTGGGAATATTTTCCATGCTGTTTATGCTGATATTTCTTCTTCCTTTCTACATAGGCTATTGTACACTCAGCAATATTAGATTAAGTAGGCTGTGTTTTATTCATAAGGTATATGTACTGTATATAAAGGTGATTTGTTATTAATTATACACATTAAAATATTTTCAAATATACAAAAAACAGAAATTGACATATGTTTATATAAATTAAAGTAAATTTTAAATTATACATGTACACCTTCATGTCAAGTTACATTTTTATTGAAATGAATCCCATATTTTAATAATGGTAATTTCAATTTTATTTATAGTCAGAAAACAACTAATAGTTCCTTTAACCGTCCTTGCATGGTTGGTGTTCATCTACTTCTTCTGGAAGCTGGGTGATCCTTTTCCAATTTTGAGTCCAAAGCATGGTAAATGTTGTCAAATTTTAAGTACTTTATATATAAAGTAAAATGTGACTTCATGCAGGTTGATGTTTCTTTAGGCATATTTTCAATTGAACAAGGAATCAGTAGGGTTGGGGTTATCGGAGTGACAGTGATGGCCTTCTTGTCCGGATTTGGTGCCGTAAACTGCCCATACACTTACATGTCCTTCTTTGTCAGGTAAAACGAAAATTTTCATATCCCTCATAACACATTTTTTTTGTTATATATTGTGTAACATTGTATTTTATATGATTGCAGGCCAGTAACAGTTACTGCTATTCAAACCCTGGAAAAACGGTTGCTACAGACAATGGATATGATATTAGTCAAAAAGAAAAGGTGTGCATTGATAAAAATGACACGTCAAATTTGCAAGATTAGATTGTGTTGCACATTTTTCATATTTATTATGGAACTTAAATGGATTTCCTATATTATTTAACAGATTGAATAATATGGTATTTTGAATTTTGAGTGAAAAACATATTAATTACCATGTTTACAAATTTTGATATTTACATTTATTTGAATTTCATGCATTTCCTCCCGAATTATTCAAATTTATTGACTATATAATATACTACTATAGTATGTGTCATAATTTGTTGTCTAGAATCACTTTGGCTCATCGGGATCATCTTCAGCGCAGCGAGGCTTCAAACCAATTTTCTGGACTTTGGGGAATATTTCGCAATGTTACATCTTCAGTATCATTTGGAGGAGAAAGTATTCTAATTTTTGTACTTTAAAACAGTGATTAAGAAAACTATTTACAAAGTGCATTATTTGATTCAAAGGTATAAATCAATTAAGGAAGGAAGTGGTTGTCTTGGAGGAATTGAGTAGGCAGTTGTTTCTGGAAGTGGTTGATATGCATGCCATGCAGGTTTGACAATTTAAAAATCAAATGAACGTTATTATAATATGTATATTCGTTTAATTATTGCATTTTGGGCTCCAGGAGCGGATCGAGTACTCTAAGTCATTGAAAGGAAAGTACTTCAATTTTCTGGGGTACTTTTTCTCTCTGTACTGCTGCTGGAAAATATTCATTGTCAGTATTAACCAGATGTAGGAAAAGTCTGTTTTCATCAGCGCATTTCAATTATATAAACGTTGTTATGCCTATTGGAACAAACATTTTCTACATTGTGTCTGATTTTCATTGATCAAGATTTGAATATATTTGATTCATTTAATTATTTAGTGCACTGTAAATATTATTTTTGACCGTGTCGGCAAAGTCGACCCTGTCACAAGAGGAATTGAAATTGCAGTGAATTATGTGGGATTCAATTTCGATGTAAGGTAAATGTGTTTTATAGAGTTTTTTGATTTTATTATCTACATGTTATTATGTTCATTTTCAGGTGAAGTTCTGGTCCCAGCACATTTCTTTCCTTCTGGTTGGTATAATTGTTGTGACATCTATTCGAGGGTTGCTAATAACACTGACAAAGGTATAACAATATCATCTTACACTGTAATACAAATGTTTCTTATTATAATACAAATTTCTGAATATGTAGTTTTTCTATGCAATCTCCAGCAGCAAGTCGTCAAACATCATTGTGCTTGCTCTAGCCCAAATTATGGTTAGATTTATAATCAATATATTATGCTAGTGTTCAATTTCCAAGTTGCAATTTCTACAGTTTCATTTGTTTCTTTTTATTAGGGGATGTATTTCATATCATCTGTTCTCCTAATGAGGATGAACATGCCTCCTGAATACAGGTAACTCTTAATTATATTCATTAATGAAAGTTTTTAAAGCATTAATTTGTATTCATAGTGTTTATTTTTTCATTTTTTAAAGGCTAATCATCACAGAAGTTCTTGGAGAGCTACAATTCAGTTTTTATCATCGCTGGTTTGATGTCATTTTCCTATTGAGTGCATTGTCAAGTATTGGATTTCTTTATCTAGCCCATAAGCAGGCACCTGATCAACAAGAATATTAAGTGACGTTTGCCAAATTCAACGGTGCATTAAATTTGTTTATTACTGCACAATGCATGTTTACCTCGATCCAATACATGAATAATTCATGTTTCAAAACACAAGTGATATTTATATCCTGTATCTATAGTAGTTAAATATATACTGAATAGACACCTGTAGTAATTAAATGTTATTCTAGGTCAGTTATGGATTTAAAGATACATAAATGGAAAACGTGGGACCTGTCATGCATGAATAGAAATTTAAATGGTAACAAAATGAGGATTTAAAAATATGTGAAATTAAAGCATTGAATAACGCGTTTGCATAACTCGATTAATTGTTGGCTAGTTTATTAAATTGGTTTATGTTTGTAACATTTTTTGTTTAATTGTGTGCACCAAATTATTTGTTTAATTTGACATTTGGAAGATGCAAAAACTGGGCGACATTTGTTTTAGCGGCAAAACAGCGGCTCCCAAACGTCTTGGCGGTAAAACGGTGGCTCCAAGACGTCGCGCAACATTTTGCCATACTGTAGAAATGTTGTTAAAACGGCGCTTCTTGCAACGGACTCACTTCCAGAAATTCCGACAAAGCTGCAAAAAATTCGGCGGGAATTTGAGCGAATCAGCGTTTACAATCGCAGCATGCTCACAATCGATTGTGAGACGAGAAATTTAGTAGCAATTTAATAAGTTTTTGAGAGAAATTAAGCGATTCGTAACGAAGATTTCCTGTCACGATTGTGATAAAGTAATATGGAATTGGCGGCAAAATGGCGGCACTGTGCGACAGGTGGAAAAGTTGGCTCTACTTAGGTGCAGTGCGCAAGCGTGCAAGTTTTTGAAATTTTTGCGGAACGTCATTGAAAAAGTGAACGGTGAGCAAACAAGAAGAGTGTGGGAGAGATGTTGCAAGCACAATGAGGAAGTCGGTCGGTCGTCGGAGAGGAAACAGGCCAGACTTGTTGCACTGGCAGCCAAGTCAACCTCAACCTCCGCCCAATAATACAAAACTATGGCGAACAGAACGTGACAATAGACAATATACAACTATTTAATCGCTCATCGTGCACAAATTGCCAGTCGTGCATCTCCACATCCAGTCTCTTCGTTTTCTACGTCAAACCACATGCAGGTACACAAATAAACAAGTATTTACAATTTTGCAGGGAATGAGAGAAAAAAAAAGGTATATTAAATCTATAAATAGCCGTTGTTGCGCAAGACGAATTTTTTCCCGCAATCGGCAAATGTTGCGAAATGTTTGTACGCAATGCACGCAATTTTGCGCCCTATAATAAACACAAACACTATAGTTGAACTTGAAACTTGTAGCGAAACACTACGAGTGAATAATCATGTGAAAACTATGCAAAAAATCCCGGAAGTTTGATAGATACAAATAAAAAAAAATACGTCAAATAATTTTGGCGCGTTTTTCGTACATTTTTTCATGAACGCTGCCATTTTTTTTTTCAAGTTTGGTTGCCATCACGAAAGTTATAAATAGTATCTTGATAGTATCGTCTTTTTTTCCCTTCATAAAATATCTGGCAGTAAGTTGCAATTTGGAAAAATGAACACTGTCCTAGATAGCATAATGTTGCAGAATATTTTTGCATGGTATTTGGGGTGGCCAAAGACCTAAATAAAATTATGACATTTATTTCAGAATTTGAGGATGAAAATGCAATGAAAATAATTTTCAATGTTAGTCAGAATTGGAAAGCAATTATTGTATATATGCAAAATAGGAGGTTGGGATTACAGGCGTCGTCCTTTATAAAAGGACACAAGGTCATTTCTATTCAATGTTGCCTGAATGTAAGCAATTTAACGCCTGCTGATGTTCACCATGTTTTCATTAATGATTTATTCGTCTCCAACCATCATATTTTTTTTCTAAACAAGCGTTTCAACAGGAACGTTGCTAGGAAAAAAATCCTAACAAGATTTGAACTTAATTGCCATTTGATTGAATGTGACAAGAGGTTTAATGTTCTGACTATTGGCATGTGCTATAAAAAAATATATGCAAGAAGCCACAAATAAAATATCGTTTTAATTTGTGGCCAAATTACAAGTTGATATATTGAGTAAAATGAATCATGTCATAATTATTTCGCAAATTTTGTGCATAATCGAAAAGTAAAAATTACAAGTTCTAGACTATAGTAATATATAACTATTACAAGCCCATATTGTAAATAAAGATGGGAATGTACTTATTACCCCAATTAATAACCTGTTATTTTCAGCTGAAAATACATTTTCACACAAATAAAGGAAATTAAAAACTGGAAAATGCAATAATGTCCTATATTTATTTGAAAGTTAATGTGTGGAAAACTTAGAAATAAATACCATTAATACAAGAGTAAATTTGCTATTTTTGCCAGAATAATTGTGAAAATGGCGAGTGATGATGCTTAACCCCAATAGATGGCGCTGATGTAGAATTTTGAATTATCCCTTTGTTTCACTTCAGGAAATAGTGGTTTTACATTGTTTGAATCAGCATATACTTCACTATGTAATTTCGAAATTACAACAAAAGATAAAATATGAATTAAATTAACAATGGAAACGTAATGAAATGTAATCAGAATAATAATTTTATCACATGTAGGCGAAAATAAAATATAAAACAATGTGGGTTTGAGGGAAACAAAGGTTTGCTGGGTCCAAAATGGCTCATTCTATCCATCTTTTGGGGTAAAATCAAATCTTAGTAAAATATAGTATCTGTGTGCTGAAATTAACCTGACATATTGCAGTCAAAGTTAGCAATTATGTTATTGTAGGAAGAATGAAGATGGTTGTTAGTGCTGTCCTATATCACTATCTTGTTGCAAATGGGGGGTTCATTTTTAAGGGGGATGATTTTTTTTTATTTTGGTTGTGCAAGAAAGTGGGATGCTTCTTGGAGAAAGTGGACGAGCTTATGAGAGAGACAGAGTTGTTTTTACGCTTTGCGAACGAGCGTGAGAACTGGCCCCAAGTATAATACGCATGTATTGATAATGTGTTGATAATCCATCACAGCGGCTTAAAGTTGGCAGAGGGGTTTGTTGAGCCGAGTCAATGATGCCAAGCACATCCCAGTAAGAGCATGAGGATAATGTAGGCACAACCAAGACTCGACAGAGGGACGCACCTGGGGCCCTGGTCCTTCTGGTCCTCTCGGTTTCCCTGTAAATGGCATCCAAGATGGCCGCCGCACGAAAAACTTACTTATGCCCCTCTCCACATTCCATTAATAAAGCAAATATTCCCTTACAGAAATTTTATTCTTTTGCAGTGCTGCAACAGGTCTGCACGTGAAACAATGGCACACCTGCGGCATGTCTGCTGCAAACCTGCAATATGCCTGCAGCATACTTTAAAGTATGTGGCAAGTATAGTATGAAGTCTGTAGGAAGCCTGCAGGAAGTCTGCAGTTTGCAGCTTATATGCAGCTTATATAAGCTGCAAACTGCAGACTTCCTGCAGTTGGTTGTGTCTTCAAGTATGCAGCAGGCATGTTGCAGACTTGCAGCAGGCATGTCTCATGTATGCCATTGTTTCACATGCAGAACTGCAAGGGTTGGAGTCATATAGCTAATGGAAATTAGTAAAAAAAAAGTTATTTACTCGAATAATTTTCAGTATATTTTGGCGTTTGTGACGTCATGAAGGCCTCATTGAAAATGTCAAACTTTAAAGGAGAAGTATGATGACAATTTCTCATATTTTTAATTATTGCCTAAGCTGTTTTGAAGTTTTATTTTGATGTTTGTATATACTCTCAGAAAGTATGAGAATTTTCAAAGCAATACTTCACCCGGAAAAAATTCACAAAAATGTGAAATAACTTTTTACTAAATTTTCTGACATATTTTGCTCCACTTGCGTTAATTCAGTTTTTAAAATAAAATGTCTGTTTTAAGTGTATTTTTTGAATGAAAAGTGCAATTTTGTTACTAGCTACATTATTTTTCCTGTATGGGTTATCTATAATTTTAAGTTTCAGGGTAACTTCAAAACCACATTGCTATGTAATTCAACTGAAACAGTATAGATATTTCAGAACCTGAATAAATTAGCCAATGCAATGATGTAAGGAAAGTTACATGTATAGAAGGACCTACTGTACCTATTTGTTGTAGTTATACAATATAAGTAATTGCAACCCTTTAGAATATGAAGTTCATCATTCACGTTAGGAGTCTTACTTTCTTTATGAACTACAATATTTAATTATATACGTACAAAGATACTGTTATGACAATTTCTATTATTTGCTCGATAACCACTACGTACACTGAGCATGAAAAAATGTTAAATTATATAGGACTATCATGGAGTTGAGTATAGCACAACTTGAAAGGTGTGTTTTATACTTTTGTTACAAATGCATTGTGTAAGCATATAACTACCAACAAAGATGTTTTGATAGGATTTGCATTAGAAAATGTAAACGAGAATAGTTTTTGTAGGAAAGTATGTGAAGGGTTTGAATACTATGTTTTTTATGGTCAAGTTCACATTGAGGAGTCTGTATAAGGTGCACTTGAATGGAAAGGGCCCTCCTTATGAAAAGTTATATGAAAAGATTCAATGCATACCAAACAAATGTTTACTATGGCATTCTATATACCAGAATTGTGTCTTGAATTCCTTAGTTTTTATATCTCATACTTTATTATCCCTGGAATTTTTCTCAATATGAATGTGTAGAAGGAGAAAAAGACAGACCTAAAATGAAGTTATAAATCATCCAAGTGTAATGAGATTTATGTCTGCTTAACTTTTTAATGACTATGATTGTTACACGAATTTATTCTTCGTTTTCCAGTCAATTTAATTCTACAATTGTATAGATACATACTTATATTGGAGGTTGGAGAGGGTTGGGGAGGGGGATTTATCATGTTTGCTGGATTTGGTGGCAGTTGTTGGTTTTATTTTCCGTGAACAATGACAATCATATTTATCGTCACCGTCACCGGAAATGTGCCGGACGTATCATTTGGCGGGAATAAAATGCAGCATTGCATGCAACCATCAACCCTTTCTTTCCGTTTCCCCCTTTTACCCCCTTCAAACCACATTTGGTTTCGCTCGTTCTTTTAAAACTGGCGCACATTATTATGCGATTTTTATTAATGCCAATGCAAGGTTACAAGGTCGAAGGCCTCTACAGTGAGTTTTGTTTTTATTACCGAGAGACTGATGCGAATTTTCGAAGCTTTCCACGAAAAGATAAAAGTTGAACGCCGTTGGTCGGAGCGCCGCCGAAGTTCGGAGTTGGCAACGTTTTGTGAACGTAGGCCGACATCGATCCGGATAATATCGCGGTGATCCATTTTTACAAATCCCAGCCTCTTCTCTTCTTTCTAATCAAGTATGTGGGCAAAAATGCGAAACAAACACTATATTAGTACTTTGTTGGCCGCAAACGTCAATATAGATTTGTGTCAAGTGAAAGTGGTGCGATAAAAACAGAATTCAGAACATTCCAAAATTTGCAAAAATGACATTCTTTATGCATACTCCATAGTAAATTGTTATTTACTGATTTTATATTGTAATGCACAGCCACAGTGTTGATGAAACTTTATTATTATAGTTGTCCGCAAGGAATCATCTTCATTTTTACCATCTATAAACTAGAATTGTTTAAAATTAATTTATACTGCACTCAATTATTTAAAAATGTGATGGGCTATTCGAGTGTTTCCTTATTTTTGTTATTACAAAGTACATGTCTAACTATTTTCCCATGTAATTACCAATTTAATTTAAACACTTGTTAGAGTGGTAGTTTCTGTATACCCATAAGGTCATTGACATTTATAAAATTTTTCGAAAATTCAAGATTGGTTCTCAGTTACAAAAGTTTTACATAACTCAAAATTCATATCTTCCTACATCTGGTCATACATACCTACAGTGGCTTGCAGCTCAAGATGACGCCAATTCCCAATTGGCTGTTGTCTTTTTGAAATGTTTACTTCACAGTA
>JAQFZQ010001728.1:0-17562 GCA_034696005.1 Glomeris marginata
CAGTCCGGCAGTCCCGCGGCTAACTCGGGTTAGGTTAGGTTAGCTGCGGGACTGTTTGGCTGCCCAAGGCCGTATACAGCCTTGCATATCAAGAAGTTATCTCAGATGCAAGCTAGCTATAACTTATTTATGCAATGTGCATTGCTTTATGCACTTCCGCTTTCATATAAAACATAGCATTTTGTATTCATTTATTTATAAATCAACAAGCTAACTTAATTGACAAATAATATCAGATTATGCACTTTTTAAATTGGAATATATTATGATTAAAATATTTGCTACTTTGTAATATTGGAATATGTTACCAAAATTTTGAACTACAAAATTTATATTATAGTATGCAGCAATATTTTACACAATATTTGAGGAATATTTATTAAAGCGAAACCTGTGATATATCTTGACCACCCTTGCATATGCTGACCACCTGACAAAGTTGGCCATTTTTTCATGTAACCGAATTTTCCCATAGGATATTTACCCATAGGGGTGACCCTCTTTAAACTGACCATATTTTATATGTATATAGCTATACACTGACCACTGTATACGAAATTGGGAAAATAAAGTTGCTTCCTTGACAATTTTGTGTCCTATAATCTGACAACATAAGAGGGATAAGGAATAACCTAAAAGGCAAGAATTTGTTTGCAATCCTGGTCTTAGGCGTATATTGTGACGTCATCGGCCAATTGTCTTCATGTTGGCTGCCAAAATTTCCCCAGAATGGCGTTTTTTAACCCAGCACTGTACTACTGTATAATTTTAATTGGCTGCCATTGCCTGTGTAAGTTACAGTGCCATATAGTATTCATTTTTTATGCATTTTTGAATATGTTGACCACCTGTTAAACTTGGCTTTAACTTTTTACCAGCATGTGGTCAACATACACAAGTTTCACTGTACTATATATACTAATGTTTTGTTCGCCTTATGATTGTAGAAAATAATATATGCTGTCTTTTAATCAATACAATATTATGTCATATGGTGTGCCATATATATTTTGTGACGTATACATCACCAATATAATTGGAGTGATCAATGTTTTGCAGCATGTCAGTCTTCCTGACTGATGAAAATAACAGCTTACCGACAACCTTTTGTGTACATATTCTCGATGTTAAATTACATGCCTTTCAAATTAATCAGCTAGATCCCATATTGATTGTTAGGTCTTCATTTCCAGTGCATGTTACATTGATGCCAAAGTTCATAATAGTACATTACTTTTTGACATTAAATCACTATTTCATCACTATAAAATCGACTTGACTTCATGAGCTGCATATGTTTTGGAAATAAAATGTGAAATTGAAACATGATGTCCATATTTTACTCATTTCAACAGACCAGTCACATAATTGACCAATAACATGCGTACGTACAGTACATCAATAGCAAAATACATTCACATTAATTAACTAATTGATTATTAGTTGCACTACACATCTATTAACAGTGGAAAAATGTTGGCACATAATTTCTTGAAATCATTATATTTTCATGTAGTACATACACACTTTTATCTACAACAATTGTCATAAAATTGTATTTCCAAAATTATGATAAATGTGGCAGTATATGCATGATTACAAAGTTATCTCGATTGTTAGAGAAATATTTATAGAGGGAGCCACTATAAATTTCTTTACATCACCCTGTGATAATAACTGCATGAGACAAAATTGTGAAATTAAAATGAATTGTATTATATTTAACCATATATAAATATTATATAGTAATGTAACACAAAATTGCATTATGAAATCTTGTTATTTACTTGAATAAAATTACAGTTTGATAATTTCTTTGAATTAATTGCTGTATTTTAATTATTTCTATCTTGGAATTATCACATTGTCAAATTGCTTTTCATTTCAAGAAATAATGTGCCATATTTACTGTAATATCTCGTCACAATCGTCACACAATGGACGAAAATGTTCATATTTTGTAGCACTGGCAGGAAGACGCATTGATATCATTCACAATACATATTTTTGTGTGTAAAAACCAAAAACAGTTTTAAATCAACCACGTTACAGAAATTTGATAATGATCACATATTGGTTTTTAAGTAAATCGAACAACTAGCTCTATATATCGTTATACAGATAAGTTATATCTATAGGCTATCATGTTTTTCATGTGAGGCAAACTTATCATTGCATTATATGGTATTTGTTCCCATAATATTGAACGGTATTGCTAATTGCGAATAATATATCAATATATATTAGGGGAGACCACGAAAAATTGTAAAGTTATTACATAATATAAGACAATTTTAACAATGGAAATATATCTTGATAACTATTTTCAAATTGCATTCAATCTATTAATATACATATACAATGCAACATTTTGATACAATTCCAACTTTTAAATTGAAATTCATTATTACTTAATATGAATAGCAATTAACAATCATCCCTTATCTCCCCTAAATATATCAACAGGCATGTGCAACATGTATAACAACTTGCCCCATTCATACATAATTTTTCACAACTCTATGTAATATGTATACTATGTGACATAGCAAAACTGACAACAAAACATATACAGTATTGCTATATTGTGTTATGTATTAATATTATAAGCACATTAGTATTTCAAATTATTTACAGTACTTAATAATCTTATTAGGCATTATTGTATCTCATTTCATAACTTTGGGCAATAACCAATGATTTTGTCCAAATTAAAATTGTAAATAATAAAAGGTGACTTGCAAATTCTATAGCCATTATATTAATTAAAGTTATTATACAGATATAAACCACCTGGGATAATTATAACCTCCCATAATTAACAATTCAACAAATAGCACTGGAGGTATTAATAAAGAAATCAATGAGGCAAAAATTCCAGAATGCACTTCATAATAAACAATATTAAGTAGGTATAAACAATTATTATTCGTGATTAAATCACATGTATCCATTGTTATAATGCAGCTTCATGTAAAACTACATGAAATAATAAGCGAGTTCTCCATCAACAAACAATTTGTTTCTTTATAGTATGTACTATATGTAATTGGCACTATTAAATCTACGTACTGCAGGTCTACGTGACTATATATTGTACTGTACACATAATTATTAATGGTTAATTAATAACATACACTTTCCAGCAACACGTCATATTGATATGTTCAGGTGTAAATATGTTTTTGCCACATTTCCAAATTAAATAAAAATAACCAGTACTATTCCAACTTCCTAATACTATACGCAACTAATGGACGACTAATGCAGTTGGAAAACAAGGTTTACCCTTCAAACATATGCTTTGCACGTTAAGCGAATTCAAACATGAATTTTTTGTTTTCTTTATAACTTTTGAAATTTGCATAAAGCCCTTCCATACGTTCAAAACTCCATTTTTTTTATTATACATACATTACAGCAAAACCATTTCCTTTATTTACTTATCCCACATCCCTTGGATCTTTTCCAGAAAGTCTTCATGTATGGCACTTAAGAAGAAAAACAATAGCTTTCTATTATCTATTTACAGAATAGAGAAACTTTCATGCCTTGAACCCAACATATATAGCATCAAGTTTAAAGCTTTATAAGTGCTTTTGCAGCCATCAGTAATTAAAACTTAAAATATTTAATATGTCACATACCACACTATATAGAAACTATAAAATAATCCGAGTCTGTAGAAAATTACAATTATCTAATAAATGCATATTTATGCTCATCCAACTTATGCTGTAAGATTTAACTCAAATGTTGGAAATTTTGCATATGTAATGAATGCGCATTCTGAATTTTTTTTGTAAAGGGTGGTCTAAGTTGTAATAACATCCTATAGAGTTGGTTCATTGAACTATCATTACTGATGGTACATTTAGTAGGAATAGGTAATGTTTTAGTAAGGCCTATATTTGCTCTGCAGAAACTCGTATAGCCTATTTCTAATAAAAATTGATGCACACCACCAGAATTAGGAAAAACATGGCGTTTGTTTAACATTGGCCACTGTCTAAAAATTTCATTTGCAGTCTTTCTATATAGACAATGCCCTTTATCCTGTTCACAAAACCTACAGCTTGTACATGACAGTGCTCATTGCATGTTGCATTCTTGCTTGAACAAATTTCAAATTCCAGCTTCAAATTTCTGAAACGGCTCACTTGATCGGTAGAAATTTAATAAAGATTTTTTATTCATAAGTATAAACAATGTGAAATTAATCTTATGCCAAAATATATTTTGGATGGGCAACAAAGCAATTGATATGTATAGGGTATACCTTTCATTAATACTGTTCATATACATAATGATTGCATATGATTGCAAATCTTATGAAAGAAAATGCAGTTAGAGTATTCTAACAACAGCACTTCATTTTCTTCAAATCTATAGTCAGTCCTTAAAATAAATATTACCACATAAATGACATCACCAACACTGTATTTTCATAGCAAATGCAGCTTTTCATATTTCTTGTTATCCGTGATGTTGTGTAATTACTATACGAATTTACATCTGAACATTGAATGACATATAGTATATGTGAATATGGATAAATGAAGTCACGTAAAAAATAATAATCCTTTCTATCTCATCAGGGTTTTTCATCTGAAACCTGAGCATTATTACAATTCACCAATTTGGTGTGTGAATTAGCAGTGAACATGATCATGCAACATTTTGCAAACGTCACCAGATCCTTCCTAAAAATGCATATAACTTTTGAAATAATACATGCATCTTCTAAAAATAATACAAATGTAATAAAAACATTCTCCAGTATATAGAGCAGCTTTTAGAATAAAGTGATGTGTTTCTCATTGAATTAATACAAATTACTGAAGAAATTGCATTCATTACATAATTTCTTATATTTTACAACTCATTTTGAATCAAATATAGCCCTACATGATTTTTGTTTTACTGTAATATGAGCCACATAATATAATGCAAATTTCCTATTATTCCCCCAGAAAGTACATTACAGCTGCTATATATGACCATTTATTTTATAAGTGGTGACGTCATGCTTTGAATCTAAACCAATAAATATTTATGTTATTATGTGTGATGTATATAAAACATATAAACATGCCAGTCTTAGACTTATTAATGCATCAATAAGACTGTCATAGATCAAGACCATTTTCCCCATATATAGGGGTATATACCTGTTATTATTTACAACAATACCACTCTTGACAATACTTGATATTAATCACGCATGTACAGACAAATCCAATTCCAAATTGTTCACATGTCTATATGGGTTACATTGTTTAAACTTAGTGATCCTAATTGGACCATTGTAACATAGTGCAAAGTATAAAACGTACTAATTGTCTAATAAAATAATTCATTGCCAAATAATCCGAAATCACTTCAGGATTGATAGACACATTATTTACCCATAAACATAAGTTTTATATGATGCATTTCTATTCAGATCAATGTATGCATTAAAAGCTAAACTTATATACAAGTATATAGTCCTGCATGTTTTCCAACTGCAAGAATTCTATGTACCAATAATACTGGATATGAACATCTGGCAATTAAAATAATACTTCAACATACATAATTATAATTTTCTAGATGAGATCAAAGCCATGCATAAAACAAATATCAACAATGATTCCCCTATTTCCTTTATGTCTATGGTTTTCACAGAAGATGGTGATAGGATTATTAACAAGATACAAACCCAATTATAGTGAACAGTAAATGTAATGTCTTAAATAATATACAAGTATATACTGCTACATGCCTTGGCTATATGCACTATACCATTCCAGTAATAGTTTATTACATTTGGATACAGGAAAACAATAAAGCCGTAATTTAATTATTTAATTCCCTTTCCTGCATGCAGCTAGAATTGGTTTGATATATTGGTTTGGTAATTAGAGATCAATGCACATTTTCATGCTATATCATTGGCCCATTCCAATTATCTGAAAATAATCCGGTTTAATTGCAATGGGGGAAATAATGACATAAAATGGCAATAATTCCTCCATTGGGTTGTCTGAAACAACCGCTTGTAAAACATACACATATATTATGCACATATATTATGAAGATAAATAATAGAGTTTTGCCATAAAAATGCCTCTCACTTGTACGAGGATATACTGCTAGGATGACGTTGTTGCATTTTCATGGCAAACTTCCATGTAGTCAGGATCTCTCATGACATCTTTGATCATATCCTTTAACATGGTGTAGCGTGGAACTATGGGATAAGCTTTGGAATCCATGTAATCCACTTTCAGTTCCTTCATCAAAGTTCTCAGGCCAAGATACTTCTTTAAAAGCCTATACAGGTCATTGATGAGCAGTGTGTTCTCATTTTCTATTTCAGCACAGTTCATTTCTGAAACGAGCCAACAATATTTTATATTTCTCAGGTCCTTATTGTTTTCAACGCAGCAAAATTCCTCCTCACACCTTTCCAAACTGTATTCCACAATCCACAAAGGTGGTAATTACCCTCAAACACTCTTGGTTATATACCAAAGTAATACAGTAAAACCCGTTTATAGTCAACTCGAAGCTATAGTGATTGTAACATAAGTTTTTTGCAAGCAAATCTGTCAAAAATGTTTGCTGATTATGTTTAAACCAGTTTCTACGTTAAAGCATAGTTTATTTCCTGTAAGGCTGTAATAGAACCACAAACGCTGGGAGGACCACATGAAATATGGAATTGTTGACTATATCAGAAGCTGAAACCCAATGCTCGATCAAAATTTGTTTCCTGTATCAGAAGTATCCAGAAACAGACGTGATTATAACCGACCTATTTAACACACAAAGTCTTATTCTCCTGCCGGGACAGTCAATCATGGTGACTGTATACGGATGGTGACACTAACCGAGGTGACACTAAACGGTTTCCACTGTACATAGTAAATGCATGACCATGAATGTTGGCAACAGCTGAAAATTTACTTGTCTATATTTTCCAAATTTCAATCCTGCATTTTAATATGCATGGAAACCATCGCATTAATTTACTGAATTTTTTTATAGATTCACTGCAAATAATCCTTTATTTTAATGTTGTAAGAATCCATGTATTCACTATACATGCTTGATTTCTCCAACCAAAACTAATTATTTTGTATTCTAATAATAAATGATCCATGTAAACAAGTTTGTTTCAAAAAGCAAAATATACATGACACATCAATTGTCTGTTTTTACTACCTTGTTGATAACAGGGCCATATGTACTGTTCCAATACAAATTTTGGAATAGGTAAACAGGTAAGTATCTCATATTATCATCAGAGATCAATGAAACCGCTTCAAAACAATTTGGATTGCGACCCAAAAATTTTAACAGGTCTACGGAAAATTAAAGGTACATGACACAACCCATTTAGAATCTGGCAAAACGTGACAAAACAAAGAGTTAAATTCATGAATTATTAAAGCAGCATGTTTTAAAACTAGATTCCTACTCAAATTTTTTAAAGTGCTGATTCCCATGTTGACTTTGGTTTTTGCAAGTTTTCAGCAAGTTTTTTTGAATCCGTAGAGGGCGCTGTTGCCTTTATGAAAGTCAATATTATCACCTTAGGCAGAACAAAAGTGGTTCTTATAAATGAACTGTCCTAATAACGGAGATAAACTCTATTTTTATAAGGGAATTACACTGACTTTTTGTGCAGTGTCCCCTTGTCTTACTTTACAGTTGAACTTCTATAACTGAAAGTCCAAGGGAAATGATTTGCAACTCAGTTTATATTCCATGAACTTTGCTTCATCATTTTGTAAACTAGTTCAAACATTTTTCAATGTAATAAAATTTCTCAATTTTTCAACTTCTTCTACAGTTTTCTTATAGAAAATGTTCCCCTTAGGAACAGAAAAGTATGTTTCAGGTATCTAAAATTTAGAGAAAAACTTCAGGTAATGGGAATATTTTAACATGGGATGAATAGGGATTTTGGTACGGGAACAAAATGATGTGTTAATTTATAGAAAATTTCATTTATGGAAGTTTCAGTTATGGATTTTATGCTATGTATATAGGTTTACCATCAAACCGGTATTGACGTTCCCTCAGTCTTGCTTCATCTTCTGCTTTGAGGGCTTCCGAGGTCTTGCTGTTGTCCGCAGCTGCGTTCTCCAGGGCTGCACATGCTCTTAGAACATAGCTTGGAACGGTCTCCTGTTTATCCTGTTTTGGGATTTCTACCAGCATCCAGTACTGTACGTCCAAACGCACAACATCCTTGATCATGTCCTTGAGGAGAATGTAACGTCTGAAGACGTTACGGGTCGTCTTGGACGAGTTGTATCTTTCGTTGAGATTGATGAGAGCTTTTTTGGCAGTGTCGTAAGATTGGCCCACTTTATGGGAGACCATTCTCAGCCTCTCGTTTGTTTGTATAACTTGATCTTTACTCTGGCCACCTGCGAAATAATCCAAGCTTTCAAGGCATTTGCGCAATGGTAGCTGGATACAAACAAGTGAGTTTGAAAACAGAAGCGGAACAAACACGTTAAAGTTGAACAAGTGAATAGGAAGTGGCTGGTGAGCATTCCAAAAATCATATCGCACATGACCTTGCAACAGAATACTACCCATTCTAATGTTGCGCTTCACTGCAACGCATCACTGTTTGTGTAGCAATGTCGTTGCGCATGGGCAGTAGGTGCACTAAAATTGAGATTACTCTTTCATTTTACCACCAATTTTTAACCTGCTTTCAGCAACGTGTCCACCATAACGTTGTCTTGGTTTTTGTAATTTACACTGCCCACCTATCACAACAGCTGACAAAGTTAGTACCTGTTTGACCTTGAAGCTGGGGTCCAAGGTCATGTGCGATACGATTTTTGGAATCCTCAACATCCACTTCCTATTCAATTGTTCAACTTTAACAAAGTTATCTCCAACCACTCCACCGTTAAATCAACATGATTGACTTTTGTATCACCCTGTATAGTTCGTCAATAAGTGTAATTAAGTATAAGGAGGTTTTCTTATGCTAACAGACACCCTTGACGTGGTTGGAAAATGCCATGTCATGCAGTTCACCTTTAATATACGTATAGCGCAGTTTCTTATCAGCGAATAAAGAATTAAATTTCACAAATTAGCTTTTGTGGTTTGATCAATCTGAGAAAAACAAAAAGGGCAATAAAAACCAGGAAACCGAATATTTCAGTTGAATAGTTTCATGCTATTGTACAAATTGTATGATTTAATTTCGATGCAGCAAACCCTACAATGAAAAACTATATTTTTTCACATCTCATAAATACGCATGTATTAAAATACTACATTTTTGTGCTGTGTATATGTACAAACAATTTCATGTTTTCGAAGAAATCCCATCACAAAAATTTTAATATTCAACTTGCATTTGTTTGTTCATTTTAATATCTTCCTATAGATGCCATTTCTGCACCAATATTGCAAGTATTTGAAGCTGTAATACATATTCACTCTTAATTGGTATACTATGAACAGATTGTTGGTGCAAATGTACAATAATAATAAATATTAGTATTTTCTTTATCCCTATAGTTAATCAAATTTAGACAGTGAACACTAATCACAACAAACTTCTGTGCACAGTTGCAATGACTATATTTTTGTGTCCATTTGTTGCTTGTTGCTTTTTGTCTTCTGCTCGTGTTATCTTATATACAGCAAACCAGAATTAACCCAATGGTTTGCAATGCATTTACCAAATTTAATATGCCAGTAACATTATGCAAACCATGTTCAAGCTGTCACAGCATTAAACTATAAAACGAGCATCATGTGCATTGTTGCACCGTACAAACACTGACAGTGTATAATAATTATTATACATTATACTGCAATATAGGTAATAATACTAATTTCGTGGTTGCATTATGTCCCTGGCATTTTGCTGATGCAATGCAGAAACCAAATACGGCGAATATTAAGTTAATTACACACATGCAGTCTTCCATTGTTAAAATTAAAATGCAAATTTTGTTGCCACATGCACATAATTGAACTATAAATGAAATTTGTATAATCACCTGGCACTGTGTCATCTGCAACTTCCTTGACAAGCCTTTTCACGGAATGGGTAAATTTTCCCATCAGGTTTGTTCCTGAAAAAATATTATACATATTAGCGAAATGTTATTCTTTATGGATCAAAAAAAATTATGTGCTACTATAAGTAATTTATGTATAAATATAATCTTTAGTCAAACTTTTATATCTCTAACTAGGTTATTGGCAACATTGTTGAATTATAAAAGCACAAATGTTCCCAAATAATATTCTACATGATCCTATAGTTTTGAAATAAACGTTTGTATTGAACATAAAATTAGAATTGTTGCCAAGAAAATAATCATAAGGAAAAGAAGCATCCTGAGCATTCAATATCTTTAAACAAATTTCAGTAAGTAGGAATTATATTTCTGAAAGTAATTAATTGTAAAGAGAATATAGGAATAGAAAATATATGGTTACATGGAAGCCACTTGTGAAAAACAATTTTTATGATGATCAGATTCCTAGAAAACAAGTGGTTCAGCACTGGATATATTCCAGTAAATAAGAGCCAAGTGAATTAACGATAAACAAGGTTAATTACTCAGGTGCATCATAATACACTGTACAATAACATATATTATTGGGTTTCTGGAACAATGATACAGATTGTCAACATGATTGTAATTTATATCTCATATACAACATGAGTAATATATGGAATACAATTAACGGAAAGAGGAAACACAACCGAACATATAAACATTGAAAATTCCTGAAATAAAGACACATATTACTTATATAAACTGTGACATTGATAGTCTCAGGTGTCCATTCCTTTAATTACAATATACCACAACCTGCTTTTTATAAGATGACAGCATATTAATACAATAGGAATATTCCCATTGCAAATGTTCAATAAATAAAAGACATAAATAAAAATTATGACAGTATACCTGGAAATGTTTTTTGGTGGATCAAAACTTGTTTTTTAGCGTTTATATTCCTAATATAAATTATGACTCAATTCTGCAATAACATGTTTTGTTCCTGTTCTATTGCACAGAGCAGTGTTTTTGTTATGTTTTACTGTTTCTGTGGAATATTTTAAAGCAAGCATAACATATTTTGCAATTGTTTTTGAAGGCTGGTTAAAATTGATCATATACTGAACGCGCACTCAAAGTTGCACTATGAAGATGAGAGTTGAAAGGGGGAAGGCGAGACCTCTGACCAATAAGGGAGTAGTTATGATGCTGTTGGGCATACTATTTGCTAGCATATACGCCCACACACACCATGACTTCTCCTTCATTGGCTCAAGGTCTAGTGTTCCCTTTTTCACCTCACCTCATAGTGCAACTTTGAAAGCGCTTTCAGTATAGGTGCTAGTAGTTACATATTTATTAAATTGCACAGTATATGGCTTAATTGTTAGTTACAAAATAGGACACAAAAGAACACTTATTTATTATAGTTGGTACATGAAGATTATGTGTATACCTAGTCATCGATAGCTCACGTACCATCCCTACTGCATTTTCATTAGTTCTATCATGGCAATGATGTTACAGTTAGCTGGACATGTTCATGCGTGCACTAACTCTACCAACTTAGTTTGTTGCAGAGCTTCAATTAGCCAGGGAGCTCCAGGGGACAACAATTGTAGCTCATCAATGAGCCATATCTCAAACTCCTGTACCTAGCCATTTCGCAGGACAGCTGACAAATTGCACCAACCATAATGAAATCAAAGTGCCCTTGCTCAAAGCATAAGTCGAAATAACATGATCCAAATTAATTAAATTCACCACATACAGCATGCATGAAGCATGCTATATGAGGGGAATGAAGGGAAATATTTCATTTGATAATAAAGTCATGTTCATCCACATAAAGGCAAAATGTAAATTACTGAAATAAATATTAATTATGAACAAAAACTGATCTATCAAATCTCTTAAACATACTGTATTTTAATTTTAATGAAATTTCATTCGACATTCACAGAAAGTTTACAGTAACAGCTTTGATGTATAGGTAATTCATTATTTCTACTACAAAATGTCTATTTTTACTTATCGAATTCTTATTTTCTATATACATATAAATCCAATGTTTTATACAATTGTGCTGCATGTATTGTTATTTTACTACATTTTTGTAATTTTGATTATAATGTCGTTATAACCGAGTTCCACTGCAATAATCTTTACATGTTATGCAAGTCTTCTTGTGAATATAAAATCGTCATTACTTATTAAGTACATTTCTATACTAACCAATAATTAAATTTGTTTAAGGGTATTGAAGTGACATTCATGAATTTTCATAAGTTTTAAATGAACAAACTGGAAAGCAATTATAAATAACCTGCATGATAAAAGATTAAATAACAACTTTGTATGGATTTAACCCATAAGAGAGATCAATAAAATAATTCCATTGGAAAATACTGTCTGTTGTTAAATTCATGGCATATTGCACAGTTAAAACCCAATAACTTATATCCTATAAAATGTTATTTCGCCAATAACTTGCTACAGTTTACTATTGTATATAAGGCTTGTATTTCCGGCTTAAGAGCTCAAAGTGAAGATATATAAAATAGTGACAAGCTCCATCGCAGCTAAGGCAAAGAAAGCAAAAGTGGTTGGTGGGATTCGCTTGCTCAGCATTGTCAAAGTCCTATATCGATCTGTCATAGACAAATAAAACCTTTGTTAGACGATAACAAATATTGGATCAGAACTGAAGGTTTTTAGCTTTAGGTATAGACATACTATGTATACGTATCTTCGTCAGCCAACCATGAATAAAACATAAGTAAATAATCCTGAACAAAACTACACCAAATGTTATTTCTATGAATTTTGTAAAAAATACAAATGCATGATGTTCCAGTTCAAAACATTCAAAGGAATTATATGACATAATGTCATTTTCAAATAAGGGTATTGCACATAACCTTTAGTTACAGATGGACACTGAATTGCAATGATGGATACATGTTGCCAAATTCCCTATCAATTTACCTACAATTAGTAGAATACAATGGGATGTGTTTTCCTCTAATTGGATGGCATATCCGTGACTGGATTTCATTCAACATTTCCTGAACAATGTATTGACAAAGGAAGAACCATTACTTGACCTCTATGTCCATCATCTGACTTGAATCGATAACATTTCATTGTTTGCAGTTACCAGAAGAAAGCTGTACAAGTTAAACCAACAACAACTCTGCTAAAAGTTTTCTAAAAATACCAATTGATGGGAAAAACTTTCTAAACATGTGGTTAAATCGCATGTTTTATGAAAGACCACTTCTAACAAGTGGTATACATATAAAACAATTATGCAAGAATAATTTGTGAAATATTGTTGCTATACATATCAGAAAATATTTCATTGTAATTGTTACCTTTCCCCGATATGTACATTATTATCAGGGATATAAGTGTATTATTTGTATGTTGTTAACTTTGTACAATATATGTTATTAACATCAATTACTTATTATATGAATGAGCAAGCAAGTTCTAATAAAACTATGTTTCAAGAAAAGGAAAATGACTCGAACTTAGATAAATTGAGAAATAAAGCAAATTTAAGACTGATTGAAAAATTTTAAAATTGTATGGCAAACCTGCAAGTACGCAGTGCATCTGCAGTAAGCCCATCGCTGGGGTCGCTTTTGCGAATCTGTAATACAACAACGGAAGATTCTAAACAGTTAATTCCTATTTTTAACCTATTTTATTGCCTATAAATGTACGCATATATGAAACATATTAAATTGTGCACATGCTTTAACCCCAATGGAAATGATTATTAATCTCTATAATGAATACTGAGGTGTAACACAATTACTAAGCTATTATTAATTAGTATCTAATAAAAATTTCATATTACGAAATAAATTAGGAATACAGTGGACTCTCTCTAATATAGTGGCTCTCCTTATAAGGGCATTCCCTTATAAAGTACAGATTTATCCCCCTTAATGGTTTCCATGTAAGGGCACACATTATTAGGACAGTTCCCATGTGATAAAATACATTTTTAGCAGCGCCCTCTATGGATTCATTTGCTCAAAAACTTGTTTGAAAACTTTTTAGAGATGTTACGCTTCATAGTTATGCTTTCAAACAATCAAATTTGTAAGCATTTGGAAATAATTCATTCACTAATTTATTTACAAATTATGTTTTAAACATTAATTAATATTACTTTCTATTGTAAGAGCGTAATGCTGTTACAAATGTTTTCCTGTAAGGGCATACCCTTATAAGGAATAAAATCATGGATTTCTTGGGGTGCAGTTATAAAGAGATTCCGCTGGAAATATTTTTCAAAGGTTGTAAATGAAATGTCTTCATAAATAAGGTTTTGTTACACATTCCTGTCATCAACTGAACTCAGTAAAGATTGGATAAAAAAATTATATATGAACTTATATTTCTATAAAACAATGAGTAAACTCAGTTACTATTGTATATCAACATATAAATTCTTAGAATATACTACAACAACCGATAAAATCCATTTATTATGACCCCTTCCTATACTATAAGGCGATGCCATGTACTGTCACAGGACCATGTTGTGGTATGTAATGCTTGACTGTAACCATGTAGAATTTAATAATAAGAATTTAAGTCTCACAATATAATACATCAACCGACACTGCCATGGAATACTGAATCAGCACCAAGAGTTAATAATGTGATGGACTAACAAGATGTCACATGGAATCCACAAGGTGTACAAAATGTCACATGTGTGGTATTCAACAATTTAGGAACTGGACTAGGGCTGGACAGACACCTGGTAATGAATAAGTTTTACAAAAGCCAAGGGTGAATAGAGGGGTTATAGTAGAGTGGAAAGTTTTAAAACTAAGTTGGATGATTTTTTCAATATTATGGGGAGGATATATGCATGTAGGTACTACTTGACATAGGCAACCTAGTTGGGCCAAGAGCCTGTTCTTGCCTGACATATTGTATATTGTATTGTATTAAATGCAATATGATGAAGTAATTTTTGTTGTAAATACATTGCTGAGTGTGTTGTCTCGGAGTTGTGTATCTCTATTATAGAACATATTTACACATCTTCAATACCTTTATGTTTTACAGTGTAATTACAGATTGTAAGGTCATTAAAAAGTACTACCACAGACCAGTCTGTTCTCCCGAAGGAGGAACATCACAATACAATTACTTGTATATTATACTATTCCAACAGCAGTCATGTGCAACTCCAGTTTCTAAGTGTATCCTAATGCAACCCATACCCAGCCTACTGACTTATCACATTTTGGTGTAACTAACACTCATCAGACCACTAATTGCGTCGCATTCTGTTACAACCAGCATCCGTTAGCCATAAACCATACACCACATCAACCCTACACTAAGCTATTAACTCCAATTCCACTTTATGTATAAAAAAATCATCAATTAAGGAAGGTCCAATGCAGAACCTATCAAATGATGATAATATAGTTTACGGCTCTAATCATTGAGGTACAAAAACTGTTCTCGGGTTTTCAAGTTGTAAATTTGCTTGTTTCATGCACAGTATTTTTAAGCAAGTTACATTATAGAGTTGCATCACTTGAATATCCTATCGATGGACACTGAAATTCTAGTATACAAAATTTAACAGAATATACAATATGACATCAGCTAGAAGGAAAATTCGGCAAGGAATTGTCAAATAGGAAGTGTATGTACACTTGTACAATATAGGGCAAAATGATTCAGAATCTTATTCAAACTCCTGTCAAAATTGTCATGAGCAGAATCTACATGTTGTGTCATTTCCTTTGCCATTCAACTGCTGGCACATCATAAACTATATCAGTCTTATTGCATGAGTTGTGAAGTAAATGGTGACAGAAGAGGACCATGATAGGGATGAAGGTGTATGGACAACAATTCAATGAGGAATAGTATTTGATTTGAGTTTGAGATGCGAAGATGTCACAAAAGCATTTAAAATACATACATTTTGAAATAGCAATTTTGTTAGCTTTTGACAACATCTATAAATGTTAAATTCTATAGTTGACAGCTGAGGGATATGACCTATCACAAATTGAAAAGTTTATTAGTTAGGAAACAATTCATTTTCCCCACTAAATCTACTTTTCTTTTCATAGCACTGTACTTAAATTATAAATAATAAATTCTAGAATCTGAGCAATTGCTTATTACGGAAATGCTCTGCATATTATTCCACGAAATTAAGTGTGTCCAGACTATTGATAGAGTATATAAATGAAAAATATGTTTCCCAAATTTAAAACAAAATCAGTTTTCAATGATAGCTAAAAAAAACTTAACTTTATCAAGAACCTTGCTACACTTAACTGTTTGAAAATAACTTGCAGAAAATTAATTTTATAATTTATTACCGAAATCAGGCAACAGCCGGGAGTTAATTGTTGCAAAATTGGTATAATGTATAATAAAACTTCTTACTTTATACTATACTATAGATAGTACAAGATTTAGGTTTTAGAAAGGAAGATTATACACAACTTAGGGTCAGAAGAATAGGTAGGCACCACTGCGCAACAATGCCCATACCCTTTCACATCATTAATTCACCTGAAGGAACAATTTTTAAACCGAGTTTCCTACGTGAATACTCAATATATCTGCCGACTGGAGTAACTTTTCACTTAAATTCGACATATATCTTGGATAAAATGGCGACAAGTTGAATGCATTTGCCGCAGTTGTCACAAGGAATCGAATCTCATTTCCTTCACGTATAAAAAATCACATTTCTACAATCTTTTCGGGGGAAAATTCAATGAAAAGCTTTAGATAGTCATTTGAATCTCTGTTCTTATTCACGACACCATCATTCCAGGTAGGTAGAACTGTGTTATATGCAGGCAAGTCAATTAAATTGCAGCTATAGGAAATGTATGCAGCTACAATCTGTAATGTTGCATTACGCTGCAGGAGACAAATTCAGCGAACGGCGACGAATCAGCAGCAATAATCCAATAAACCACAGTGCTGTACCATGAAGACAGAAAAACATTATGAAAGAGGGAAGGGGAAAAAATAATCTCATTCCAGTGCTGAAGTCAAGGGGCAGTGTTGCGCAGAATCGACCACGCTCCATAGAACTCAAATTTCCATTCGTTTCCAGTCAGGTGCTATCAGCCATTTGCATAATAATCTCACACAAAAAAATCACATCTGCAATGATGCATTATTGCCATTTTGTTGCCGTGAATTATATTCTACGCAAGTCCGGCAATAATTGAAGCACAATTTAGAAAAACCAGTTCACGTTAGACGAGAGTGAATTACAGTCAAACTTCGACAACTGAAACTCCCATAACTGCTTCTTTCGGTAATATTTTGTTATTGTTATAATGTGGTTAAAACTTTCTGCCATTGTTTAATATTTTGAAGCTGTAGTAACCTAAGCTCTTAAAGGTGAACTGACGGGGCGGTAAAAGTGGACTATGACCAACCCTGCCATTGGGTAAATTGGGACTACTGGCCAATTAGTCTGTCAATGATT